>CAUJNA010003458.1:543895-558895 GCA_963377175.1 Effrenium voratum | reverse complement strand
GTGGTAGTCACGGCGACAAAGATAGAAGAAACCAGGAGCATATCATCAACACCTTGGACAGCTTAAAGCTATTTAATTGAGATATTTGCAACCTTGAAAACACTACTCTTACACGATAAGGTCGATGCTTCGGAGATGCAGATTCTTCTCGCTTTGTTGAAATCAACGGCCAAGTGGGGAACTCACAAGCCAGGAATCTTGAAACGCCCAAAATAGTTGACGAGTGTCTTTCAGGATGGACGTGAGCAGTCAGCAGACAGCAGGCATGACAAATCCAAAAGGTGACGCATATCACCGCATGTCTACGTGTACCTGCGACAATATGTGTTTGTTTTTTTCTTTTTTCTGTGTCTTGATCAAAATTGATTGCCACATGTACCAACAACAACTCGGTCTGCACAACAATCACAAACAGCAAAGCCTTCTGTCGACTGGCCTGTCCAATCTATCCGAGTTTTACCCTGCTTGCTCTGAGAAACAAGTGAAGTCCTTTGAAAATGAAGTTCAGGATCGGTTGGTTGCGGTGGGTGGGTGGCAATCAGCATGTCGTGTTTTGGGCTACCCAGTGCGCTGTGCAAGCAGGTAATGGCTTACACTTTCTTGATGCTGTACAATCGGCATTCGTGTTGAGGCGTCCATGACCTTTTGATAAGGCATGACAACTAACGTGTTCACTGCAGCTTCGATTTGTGATTGCACATGCCTAGCTTCCAGTACACAGCTGCCGCCTCAGCAAGGTGAAGCAACTTCTCCAGAATATTCTGAATATCCTTGGTCATTGAATCATTGGATAGCAGCTAGATAGAACCACATCTGCTGTACGTTGCAGTTGTCAGAATAGGTTGGCATTCAGTATCAGAAGGGATTCAGAAGGGCAGGTGGGAAGCATTTGGACATGGATTCCCCCAAAAAGACAGGAGTCTCAGAGTGGGTCAAGAACAGGGATAATCCTGTGCAATAATCGCTGAGACTCAGGGATTCTTGCACAGGATTCTCCCTCTTCTTGACCCACCAAATATTTACTCTTGATGCTGAAAGCGCACAATCCAAAATTATTCAATGTTTAGTGACATTTCCCCCATATCTATTTTTTGAGCTACACTGCAAACCTTGCGATTTAGTTATCATTCTCAAGCTGCCCAAATCGTGAAAGCCATTATCTTTTTCCATTTGGTACTTTGATGGCACATTCCCTTCATGTGGTTTAGTCATCCACTGTATTTCCCCACATAAAGAAAGTTGTTCCATCCACTCTAACTCTTAGTCATAATCCAGTCCTTGAGCTGCGGAAGGGGTACCCTTGATGACTTTCAAGCAGAAATGGTTTCGGATGGACCAACCCTGTTGAAGAAACTCATAGTTTGCTGATCAGCGGTGGGGTCAGGCGCTGCCTTGCCTTCCAGGCTAGATGCCACCAGAGTGTGACCCACAGAACAACAGGGCCTAGCTGTCTTTGAGACCTGTTCAAGCTTTTGTAGGACATTGTACACAGCTTGGGGATGCGTGTTTCAAGTTTGTGGTTTCTGAGCCTTTCAAGGAAGGAACCAGCTACGAGAAATAAAAGGGCACTGGTTGTTTGTTTAGACGCAGCTGATTCAGTGAGCTGTGTTGCAAGCATTCCTGAGTGCTTCCTGAGGTTGGGCTTCTTCTTCTGCACTCGCAATTTTTTCAGGCGCCGGCTTCCGGGATGGCGTTTGTCGTCTAGAATGGATGCAGAGTGGGTGAATGTGAGTGATCCATACCGTTTTCTTGCACATCATTGCAACCCTGCACCTTGTCAGCCAAAGCCTATATGGATGGTTGTCCTTTTGCTTTCCCTATGAGACAAGGTGATAAGGGTACCCCGCATTCCACTTCGAGCTTTATGCATGAGCCTCGTTATAGCAAAGAGAAAGTTGGGACAGCGGGCACCGAACATTGATTTAGAGCACAATTCAAACTGGTGACCCTCCACCCCTTGACGGTCGGGGAATGTAGGAGCGGTGCCCAGTGGCGTACTTGCCTTCGTGGTGCTTTGTAGACAGGTTCTCATGTTGTTTGTTTGTATATAAGTGTTGGCAGGCGGCTACCAAGAGCAGTAGTTATTTGTTGATTCTGCCTAACTGCATGCGGGAGGTTTTGCAACATGTTCTTACATCAAATCTGCGGCCTATTGTTGATGACATGCTCACTGGTAGGTGCAGACACATCTTGTGGATGTCTTCTTGCGCAGGCCTATTCGCTTGGTGGGTTGGTTAATTGGTTTGTTGGTTGGGTGATTCGTTGGATCGTTGGTTCGTGGGGTGGGCGGGCGGACGGGCGGGCGGGTGGGTGCCTGGCTGGCTGGCTGGCTGGCTGGTTGTTTGGCTGGCTGTCTTGCTAGCTGGTTGGTCGGTTGGTCGGTCAGTCTCGGTCAGTCGGTCGGTCGGTCGGTCGGTCGGTCGGTCGGTCGGTCGGTCGGTCGGTCGGTCGGTTGGTTGGTTGGTTGGTTGGTTGGTCGATTGTGGTCAAGTTGCTCAGGTTGTGCCGACTATATTCCGAGGGGATAGACAAGTTGCTTGGGGCTGGTGATGGGTGATTTCGCGGCTGGCAAGTGAGCTAGGAAGTTTTCGGAGCCTTCTCCTACCCCACCTCAGGAAACAACTATTTGGATGTGTCTTATTTGAGGATTGTGGCATCCAGTCAACTCCACCTCATAGTCGACACCAACCATCTCCAGCAACAACACACACACACACACACACACACGAAGAAAACCAAGATTAAGCACCTCCAAGAAGCCAACCGAATAGTGCAAAGCGCTCATCTACCAAGGGCTCCCTCTAAACGTGACCAAGTGACGACTGCTGTACATCCATTCCATCGTACATCCATGATGCACGTTCAGCGACCAAGGATTGACACTACCCTCATGAAGGAGTGCCATGGATTTTGAAGAGCACAAACTTGAAGCGGGAGAATCGATGACTATGATGTCCTAGCTGAAGGCCACGAACCAAGTCCAAGCGGACAGAAAGGTTTGCCAGAAGATGAAACCGGCCTGACAGAAGCAAGGAAGCAGAGCAGCTTTCTAGAGGATATCCTGGATTGCAAGATCAAGCAGCACAAGCAGCACAACCTGGAAGGCTTCACGGAGAGACACTGCCCCTTGTAGAAGGGCAGCTACTTCACTCAACAACACGAAGGCTTGTAGGATGAAAGTCAAGGAAATGAAGGAGTATGCCGAGAAAAAAGGGAGACAACAAGTGAGAGCGGAGTGCGCAGGCTAACCGCCGCAGGCGGCTCAAATGCAAAAGGATTTGAAACCCGCGAGGTTTCGTCACGAAGCCACATCTTCACCAGTGCCGCTTCAGCGTTTTGATGGCTCCCCTCAGGCCTTGGGCTTTGGCTCGCATGAAAAACATCTGCCAGAGAGCATCCGACACAAGCTGGCAGCCGTGCTTTTGGAGGGCCTGGGAGTCAAGCCCATGGCTCGGAGTTGGATTGGATTGCAAGGTGTGGCAAATTTGGTTCTTGAGAAGCCAAACTGAGGAATCGACCGGATCACATCCAGTTGGCTCTGAGCAACAGAGTGCCCGAAGTAGAGCACCCATGTTGGCTAGAATTTGACATCCTGAGACGCCAAAAAAGGAAACCACTCATTTTGAGGTGTTGGGGGCGGGGGGCATTTTGGGAACACTCACCCACAGGTGTTGCTAGGACCGACTCGCCGGAAAATGGGCATGTAAACTGAAAGCGCACGCCTGTGCAGAGAAATCTGTTGTTTGGAGATTTGACCTGCCTTTGTTCCATATGCATTGTCAAAGGAGTAAAGCGCTTGTGTTGCCCGCAGGTTTGTTTCAGATACTGCCTGCCACGCGTGAAATGGGCGGAGGCGCAGGGATACTCGCCGGCCGAGAGTTATTGAGTTTGGTTCCTTTTGTTTGGGGAATTTTGGTCCCAATCCTCACAATTGTGGCTGCGTAGTAGGACCTATTAGGTTCAAGAGGGTTCCTGTTGGTCAGGATTCCAGCCTTGGCCACAGGCAGTAGATTCGTCGCGGTCGCAATCATCAGGAACATGTGCTGCCCAAACTGCGACTGTGCTGCTTGTTGTCATCAAATCGGTACCAGCAAGGAGCCTGGTTTTTGGCTGTTTGTCGACCTGCCGGCTCGAGTGAAGTATCGGCGGTGGCCCCCAGGTTGCGTGCAAGGATGTCCCAGAACTTCATGGTTGCACACCTCAACCAGATGTTTCGAATCCTCCTAAGCTTCTCCAGAGAAAATTCCAATGTACATCCATTTGTGTTTTCCACATGAAAGTTTGGGCCAATGTTGGCCTTGTACGACATTCAAGAGCAGCGGATGGTTCATTTGCAGGCTATATGAGCCACAATCAAAACCCGGCGGCTGCCTTCTTAGTTCTTTGCATGGTTTTGGGTCGACCATTCTTGTACCGGGTTTTGATTGTGACTCATATGAGCTTCATTTTCCGGGTTTCGAGAACTGGCAAACCCTGGGTGCAACCTTTTCGAGGGAGTGGCACCCCCTGATCAAATCCGCATGGTTCTGCTTCCATCCTGGGAAGGAAAATCGAAACTCACACCAAGCCAGGGCCTCAAATAAGACTCCTTCCGGCCAAAGGTATTTCGGTTTTTTGACTCCCTGCCTCTTGGCTTTGGGATCCAAGAAACAGTTTGGGGGGTGGACCAAGACAGAGACCCCAAATGAATCAAGGGCCACGGGCACTTCTCATTTTAGTTTTTTTTTTTTTTTTTTGTTTCAAGTGGCCTTTGATTGTTTCGGGTTGAAAACCCCCACCTGCGCAAGCGCTAGATCCTGCCCATGGTACCCCGTGTTGCTTTAGACATGTCAGCTTCCAGGGCGTATTCAACATGAATTGTGTTGATCAATTCTCATCCGTTTCACGGGCAAAGCCTGGAACATAAATTAACATGTTTGCTGCATCTGGATTGCCAGCACGGAAGCGCGATGCGTGACCGTTTGCAGCAGCAGTGAAGTAGACTTGTTGACTTGCTTCCTTTGCAGTAGCTGGTGGAAGCCATGGTTGAGAAATAAGGCTGAAACAGCCGGCGTGTGGCCCCCGTTTGAAGGGGAACTCATTGCGGGCTGCTCAAACAATAAGCGTTTAAGCAAGTTTGAACTAGGGTTTGGCCCAACCCTTGTGGAACCAGTTTCTTCGATATTTGTCGCCAGGTCGACACTTTCTTGGTCCTGGCTGCACTGTTGCTGAGTGTTTTGACACTCATAGCCATGGCCTGAGTTGCCGGAGAGGAACCAAATGCATGCCACGCAGTTGAAGGCGTTATGAAGGGAAGCCAGGGGTCATGGGGAAAGGGCCCCATTCTATTGGATGAGGACCCCTTCCCTCTACATTAAAGCGGGGACAAGTTATTTTGCAGCTCTATGGGTTGATTTCTCATCCTGTTTTTGCAGTTGCTGTTTTTCTTGGAAGAAGAACGAAGAAGACAACTTTATTTATTTTTCTCAACCGCTTTGATGAGCAATGGAACAAGGTTTGGTACCTGATCTTCGAGTAGGATACGCTGTGCGTTGCTCTGTTGAAGCTGTACCTGCTAAGCCTGTGCTGCAGCAACCAGTTTCCAAAACGACCTTGCCGCTCTGATTGGTAAGGAATGGGAATGTGTGTTTTTGTTTGACCCCGAGCTAATCCTTTGGCCAAGCAACTGGCGTAGGGCTCTTTGCGGGCTTTGGGAGTGATCCATGCGCGGACAAGCCCAGATAAAGCCCACGAAAGTCAGCCCTCTATTTTGTGGATACGCGTGCGATTCCATACCCTTTCTATCGTTGATTTAAAGGGAAACCAGGGGAACACCACACATTCTGCGGGTATTTGAACACACACGCAAATTTCCTCCCAGGTTCGTATCGCTGAAACTGCCGGCCAAGTGTGGGTCTTCGATGTGCTCTACGTGCCGTGGCAAATAATTTGCCTGCCCTGATGTGGATTGCCTATTTCAAGCCAAAATCAAAGCCCGGGTAGATGAAGGTCGGAAAGGGACAGTCCCAACCATAGGTGGAGCTGCTCTTTTATTTATCGTTGGTTGTGGGTAGACCATTTCAGTACCGATTTACTTGGCTTGTACCTTTGCCAAAAGTCGCATACCATGCTTGAGTGTTCAGCATTGAAAAACAAGGACCAGGGCAATGCTTAATTGTTGCTGGAGAGTTGGCTCTATTCTTGTCAATGTTGGCCTTTCGGCGGTCGATGTAAATCGACGGGAGAGAATAGGCTTGCTTCCCATGCCATTGTGATGGATAATTCCGGTGGATACACATTAAATGAGGTGACTGTTTGGGAGGTATGTTGGGTTTCCAACAGAAGTGCTTTCCTGTGTCCAAAGCAGAGCCACCACGAAATCAGGCATGTCCTCAGTCTGAACATGCAGCTCACATCAAACGCACACGAAACAACCAAAAAGCCTCCAATCTCCAACCTTCTTCTTGCTGCATAATATACTTCAACAGAGTATTGAATAGTTTGCAAAATGCATCGTTTGAGCCTGCCAAAGATTGGCCACAATTTCCACGCCTTAAGAAGAAGACTGGGTTGCCAACCTTAATCTGCAGTCACCTAAAAATATTAGTCATGAACATGCAGGATGCACAGTGGCTCTGCCATGAAGGATGACAGCCACGCTTACACCCCCTTTGCACCCGTGGGGAAGACTCACATGGACCAAAACTGGAGGTGTGTGTGTGTGTGGTGGGGCGATGGGTGCCTTTTTTTGGGGGGTGGCAGGAGCAGTTTCATGTTAGACTCATTGCAAAGGAGCAACACTCCAGGCTCAACCCAGGCCACAGCTGTTGTAATTTCGCCAATGTCAGATCTTCGGAATTCGAGCCTAGTTCCAGCTGTAGTACCTTTTTGTGGGCCATCCAGCCAACCTTGCTCTTTTGCAGGAAGACAACTGAGAATATGATTGGTAGGCAAATTACCTGGAAAGACGCCACTGGCTGGGCCCAGCCATGTCTTTCCGGTCTTGCTGGATTTCGAGATGGCACAAAGTGTTTATCAGCCGGATTCATATCTTTGGCGATTCCGTTACGCACATTGGGCACCGTGTATCATTGTTGGCTTTGTTGCCTGCTCCAGCGGTTACTGGCACTGCCTCTCACCAAAGCTTAGAAGATGAAATGACAATTCCGGATCTATGTTGAGGATCAGAACATAGGCGTGGCAGCTTGTCAGGCAAGAGCCTCTCGTGCAGTCAGCATTTCATGACAGCTTTCGACAAATGAGGCACAGTGATCCTTGACACTTGAGGATCGACCCGCATCCCTATGTGTGTTGCGCAATTCACCTACGAAAGAAGAGTGATCATTCCGGCATGAGGTTGTCATCACGGTGGCGGCAGTCGTTTGCTTGATTTTGAGGACCGGGCACTGCGTCATGTTTTGGACTTGCAAAGAACAGATCTCATCAAATCTTGATCCAGGCATGAACGACAGACTAATCATCGCCTTGGCAGCAACTTGACAGGAATAGATGTGTGAGTAGGCCATTCAACGAGTAGTCCTTCACCCAGCTGCATCCGAATACCAGTTTATGGATTCATTTTGATACAGTTGACACCATTTACCATAGTTCAGGTACTGTTTTTCAAAAGCGCCAAAAGGCTTTTGAAGGGGGAGAGGAGCGGGGGGGGGTCGTTGGTCGTTTGTGGTTCCTGATGACCCCTTTGGTTGAACCTTCCATCACTGCCGTTTGGCGCAAAACCTAGGGAGCCCTTTTGCAGCTTTGCTTTGCCTCCACAACACTAGCACGTGGCAGACACATGGCGCATGGCTCTGTGGTGACTTGAGGGCATCACACAGTTGGGGTGCTTTTGGGTACCCGGTTGCAGGGGTTGCTCCCAATCGAGATTGGTAGCGGAGCGTGCACATCACAGTCGAGGTCAAGGACTAGAGGTCGAGAAGAACAAAGACTGCAAAACACAAAAGCACTGAGGCAAATGTCTGAGCTGGGGCCAGGACCTTTTGTCTGGGGCTTACCCGGTTGAATCAATTGGTCCCCTTTGAGAGCGCTGGCAGCAGTGAAGCGTGCGGGCACGTACGGTGGCCCAATGCGGGCTGGAATCCATGGCAGTGTTTTGCCCGATGGATAATTCTGTGGGTCCGTGTTAGCATGCTCACGTGAACTGCCGTACAGTAGTGTTCGCTGCAAATGCGAGGTGTGTTGTTATACAAGCGTGTTTCTTGGGAGGCAAGTTGCATGCTGGGAGTGTTGGGCTCTTGCTTCGGCCCTGGCTCTGGGCCACTTGCGTTGCCCTGGTACCAACTGCTCCCTACACCTGCCTGGGTTGTTGCATGTCGCAACTTCATACTGACTTACTGACATTGAGACTGAGCTGGCCTTTGTGAGCGCAGCTTGTTGGGCATCTTGACAAGTGGGTTTGCTTTTGCACGTTTGAAGCTGGCCAACGAGGGGCCTCCAGTTTTTGGGCATCTGATTTGCAAGTGGGCCTCAAAACTACAGCTTTGCAGCCCACGATCCAGGATTTGGCTGCGGGCCAACAGCAAACAACCCGCGGGATACTGCAGGTACACAAGGGCCCTCTTGCGTTTCTTCTACTATTGCGCATGATTATTTGGGCTGCAGGAAAGCGGAGGTGCGCGTCATGGACCTGCAGCAGGCAGGCCCATATCCGGGTGACCGAAAGGGGTCAAAAGATCAGCTCATTTAGAGTCAGCAGGGATGATTCGTGGACCCTTGAGTAGGGATGTCCGGCGACTATTGCAAAGCTTCATCGTAAAGAAGCCATCATCCGCAGAACCCGGTTTGACCATGGCACATGCCATCTTGCATCTATGGATGATGATGGCAGACAAGATTCAAATCCTAGGTGTAGGATTGAAATTTGACCAAGTTGCAGGGCTTGGATGGTTCCGTCTGGTTTACATTGGTTCGGTTTATGGGCACCGGAAGTCCAGACAACCTTGACGTTCTTGGTTTTGGGGTCTCTATATACTTGGCTTTGTGTTAGTTTTTTAAGCATCACCTGTGGTCCCCGTTACAGTGAGTTCAAAGGGGAAATATAGCAAGGGGCTCCTGTTTCTCAGCTTTCCTGACATATGTCGGGCAACATGATGACACTCTCTGCATCGATGGCTCGCGTCGCTTCTACTGACAAGTAATGATCCCACTTGTCTCATACAAAATGGACCCAGGGCACTGTCAAGGTGCAGTTGGTAGGCGACTGCCGTGTTAAATGGAAACCGAGAGTTTCTATACTGAAGTTGCGCAAGTATCCAATGGGAAAGATGTGAGCAGTCGTGCGAAAGGGTATGAATTGTAGATGTGGTAATCACCGGCAGCATTGTTTTGGGCTGTATTATACAAACAGATGCGCTTTTCAGCCGGGTTTAGCTGGGCCCAGCTGGGCGTTTTCCAGAAATAGGGGGCCCAACACAAATTCATGGTTTCCGATTGTTTTGCATCACAAAAAAGCAAAGGCGGGTCCTCAGTTTACGGAAAAAGTCCCTGGCTGACATGGGCAAGCTTGGGGACCAGCTAGCAGAGGTGTCGACTCAAGGCAGCAGTTCATGGGGGGGCACAAGGCTGTGGTGATGAAGGCCATGACATTGAGCAGAGTTTGCAGATACATGAGCCAGGGTCAGTAGTCACTATTGTTTACTGTGGCAAGGGGAGGACAACACTGATCAAATTACCATTACAACTGGGGCTTGTTCACCAACATCCAATTCAAGTGAGAGTACCATGAAGAAAAGCAGAAATTCCAGCGTGCTGCTTTCCAGCCTTCATCTACCACAACACGTTATCAGGAAGCAACCGGACGCCCGCGGTTCAAAGGAAAAAAAGGCGCTCAAGCGCTCGCAAGAGCATCCGTCGGCCTTTGGAAGGGCGGTGTGTCGGCTTTTTGATCTTTGTGGCGACGTTCCTGACCGAATGCCCTTGGCTGATTTCTCCGTCGATGCATGGGATGACGCGAAGCTTGGAAAAGTCCAGGATTACCTTGCGCAGACAATGCGGCAATCAGAAAACCTGTCTCAAGCGTGTCCAACAATGTCTTGATAGCAGCATGTAGGTGCCCAGGAGGTGGTTTATGAAGCATCCTGCGGATGGCTACATTTTCGTTGATGCAGCATGTCGTTTGGACATTTCTCCAGGCATGTTCATTCTGGAACACTTCAGAAACGACATGTCATGGATTTCTGTTTGCTTTGTCCACCATGGACCTGTTTGATCTTGCTGAAGGGCCTCAGGACTATGCGTTGTAGCAACACTTCTGCAACTTGCTGTTGCCTGTGCAGCGAAATGTGAGGCCTAGTTGTACGCGTTCAGTCAAATGCCCTTGCAGCTTGCATGAGGACGTGAAACACATGTCAGTGCCCTTGGCTAGCATCACAACCCTTTCAATATCAAGTTTCACAACCGGACTTTGGAGGACAATGACAATCCCAGCTCAAGCAAGGTATCCTTACTCAAAGAATTACCAGAATAGCACCAGTGTGAATCGCAGTTTATTTGGCCACAGTTACGTTTAAATATACGACATGTATTTGTGGGTTGCTGGTAAAGAGGGAACTGATCGAAACACAAGTCTCGCAAGCCACAGGCCGCTGAGGATCAACTACCTGCAAGCAATATGGGGCGCGTTAAACAATGCCGCCTCCAAAAAGACTTTGCAAAAAATGAAATTGGCGCGAACCAATTGAATAGTTGCCTTTACTTGTGACGCGTGGTGTTCACATGGGTTGTGTCTTTCCTAGGGCACCCTTTGGCTTTGGTGGTTGTGTTAAAGGGAGACCACAGCGGAAGTAAGCATTTTTTGGTATCGAAACTTGCACAGATCCTATTGCCAATCTTAGTAGGCGGTTCGATTACCTGGTTTTATTGGGGTTAGAGTAAAGCCAATATAAACCTTCATCACTTGCAAGTTCAGGTGCCCACGATGCCCGTGCTCTTCTTTGCGGGTGCTGCAGCAACGTTTTGCTCACCGCACGTGGCCTCAGAGAGAGCGCAGCCGGGTAGAACTGCTTGGGACCAATGTGCTTCCACAGGGTCCCTCAGGAAACGGACGCTAAATTCTAGTTCTATTGGTGTGCGCTACTCGTAGTACCCTTTCTGCCCATGGTATGCCACGCCGCCCCTTTCTCGTGGATCACAACTTGCAAAATTGATTTGCTCAACTGGCCTCTTTTCTGTGCTTCTTTGAGCAGAAGCTGAAGTTCGCACAGGCGGAAGGCAACCAGCTCACGCCCCTGTATTCATCACTTAATGATTTTAAGTCTCGCGACTCTGTTGGTGTCCCACTGGTGATTGCGGATCAAGATGAGGGATCCCAGAACCCAGCAAACTGTTGCTGCCGGCAACACTGTGCAGCCCATTCTGCTGTGAGCTTTCTGCACGCTCACTGCCGGCAACAAGGCGGACCGGGTTGCCAAGGTCAGTTTCATCTTTGCCGTATGCTGTCATTTTTCTCATCCTTCTAGACTCCCTGCCGCGCACTGAGATTGGGAGTATCTCGAGGGGGGGGTGCAGAAGCTTGAGAAGCAAAAGAAGAAGGGCTAAGACTCCTGAGAAAAACATGTGTCCTTACATATTAATTTGGTTGAACATATTCGCACTTGGCCCGAATCATAATTTTGCCAGTGACGAACTTTAGTCCCACACAGAATGTTGGGAAGATGCTCTTGCTTGGATGAGCGGCATTGCGGCATGTTGATTTGTACTGGCTATGCTTGAACGGTAAAACTGCAATAGGTACAATTTCAATATGTGGTGGGCTTACGTATGTTGATGGCTGAACATTCACTAATTGGGACGCAGTTTTCAAAGGGAGCATCAGAGAATCGCGGCGCTCGCTATGGGTGAAGTCCTTTAGCTACAGGGCATGTGGGATTTGACGGCTTGACTTGTGTGAGTCCTTGGGCTTATACGGATGAGATTGAACCCCATCTTTCAGGTAGGCAACAGGAACGAAGGATTGACAGATCCCTGGTTTGATGAATATTTCGGGAAGTCCTGCACTTTTCTCTCTCTTTCCCCGGATAGCTGAAAGCTGTAGGGGTTCTAACTTGTAATGAAGAGGGAAACGTGATTTGCGAGATTGGGCTGGTGCTAGGGGGCGTGCTGTTTGGGGCGCTGTTTGGGGCGCTGTAGGGGGTGCCTGCGTGATTGACGGCTGGGTGCTAGCGGGCATGCAGGGTGACGGTGCGGGCGCATTGATTGACGCTAGGGTGCAAGGGGGCATGCAGATTGGGGTGGTGGTGGTGGTGGTGTTTTGGGATGCTGCTTGGGGTGCTGTTTAATGTGCTGGTGATGGCGCGGGTGCATTTTCGCGAGATTGACGGCTGGCTTCTTTGGGGGTGCTGTTTGGGGGGACGGTGCGGGTGCATTTTGCGAGATTGACGGCAGGGTGCTGTTTGGCGGGAGGTGCTGTTGGAGGTGCTGGTGTACAATCGTCGGCATGTTGTTTGTTTTCCTTTTTTGTTTTTCGCTATCTGGCGTCTATGCTGAGCTGGTGTATATATATTTTTTTTGGCGGGGGGGAACCGGTATGAATCCGCAGAGTTGATTCACCCGGGGCCGCCCTACGTGAGCGCTCTCCACGCGGATGAGATGGGGATGGGTCCGAGAATAGTAGGACCCTTTCCTTGGCCTGTTGTGATTTGTAAACCAGAGCAAGCAGCTGAGAAGGCCTACATTTGAGTTGTTTCGACATTTTTGTCAACACTGCCGGCATCTTATGTTAGGCGAATCTCTTGGATAATGACAGTGCTTGGAATAATTACATGCCCTCCAGCCGGCTGACCGTGAAAGGTCCTAGCGGCGTAGATTATTCGGGTACCATGGTTCACCCATGTTGATGTGGTGCCCCACTGCGAATTGCGGATTAAGATGAGGGATCCGCCCATTTTGAGCAACCCTGGTGTGCAGGCCCGGACGTGCAAACAAAAACCATTTGAGCGGGGTTCAAAGCCTTTGCACTACGATTGAAGGGGGGTGGTCACAAGGGCGCCCCGCGTAAGGCAAACATGTGGCGACGTGAGGCCGCGTAAGTGTGTTGCGCAAGTGCGAGTGGCGTGCCTGCTCGCGTATGCTACCCCTGCTCTCGAGTAAGCTTGCGTAAGCACCTCGGCGTAAGATGTCCTTACAACCTAGATTTGAGCAGGACGTTTTGAACATTGCTCATGGTGTTTTTCCCCCAGCACGAATCGCGCCAAGGATGTTCAAGTCATGGAGGAGCTGCTTGGCCGTATGGCAACAGACTGACGACTGTGATGACTGGTCGGGTCAAACATGCTCTGTTTTTTGTTTTGTTTTTTGAGAAGAAAGCTCTTTCGGTCATGATGCCAGATGTCAGGTTACAATATTAATGGTGGTGTGTTTTTTTATGTTGTCAGGAACAGCGCTTCTTCTTCTTTTTTATCATTTGACTCCGTTGACTGAACTGTTGAGTTCTTTGTTTGGCTTTTGTGGCCCCCCGTCAGCTGGATCCAGAAAAGGCATTGTTTTTTGTACTTGCTTTTCTTAAATGCAAAACAGAGTACTTCCGGGGGCTATTCCAAACGATGGTTTTCCTGGTATGAAAAATGACAGCCAGCTGGAGTGAGTCCAATTTATCGCAGTGCAAACTGCTGAGCTTGAAGGCTGTCGTTTGCGAAGGCACAGTAGTTTTTCATTGCCACCCCTCGCCTTGAGGACAGATACACATCAAATTTGTGTCATGTCCTGTTTGCATAGTTCTTGTTAGATGCATGTTGGATGATGGCCGGTATTTGCTGCCTTTGAGGCATCTTTGTTGAAATACTTCCAATTGCTATTCGGGTCTGTGTCAACGGAGAGGGCTCAAAAGGCACAAACACACACATTCATGTCCTGCCGGGCGCGCATAGACCTGAGGATCTTTGTCGCTATCGGTGCGCGTGTGCTTGGTGGTGCTCACCAGCACGCACCTGGTTTGCCTGATGACCTTGAACTTCCTGAGCTGGGGCGGCGCAACCGTCCCCGTCCAGATGCAAGGAGTCACCGGTTTGGGTGTTTCTCAAAATAGGGCTTTGTCTCGCATAGGCAACTCGCATAGGCAACTGGAAACCTAAAAAAAACATAAACAATCGCCTTAAAAGCTAAAAGTTCCCTAACTTTGAGAAACAACCGCCGAGTCGTTGTCGGTGGATGGTTGGTCGCTCACTGTGGACGTACAAAATCTACGTCAGGCGCCAGTTGGTTTGTGGTTGATTCCTATTTTGTAGAGTCCATCCCAACTGGCTCAGCTCAGGAGTTAGCACGTCAACAGCATGACCTCACTTGGTAAATGACTGTAGAGGGTTGCTTTCTTTGATCACCGGATCTTGATTCGAAGGCAAACTGAAGGGACATCGTCCTTTTCAGGAGCTTTTGATGAGCCAGCGCACGCTGCTCTTTGATGAATTTAGAGGAAAGTTGGTTTTCATGTAGTAAATGCAGCTTTGATACCTCGCACTGCTGATGTACCGGCTTTGTTGCGATCATATATGTAGCTACTGGACGTGCGCTCCTGCTCTCGGGTAGCCTCGGCCATCAGCTATGGCTTGACTATCCCGGGTCAAACTACAGCCACCAGCAAAAAACATACAATTGCTCACATGGTGCACGTGAATCTGCACGTGCATGTTCATGCAGCCATAGCAAGAGGGCCCATGGCAGCCTAGGGCCATTAAGGGCTATGGCTACGACGGCCATAACTCTGTAGCTTTGCGTTGTGATGAGTGCCCTTAACAACCATTGGACTTTGGTATAGTGCAGGGTGCAAGCGATGTACTGGAGGAGTCTTTGGGGAAGTCGGCCGCACAGTGATGCAGTTCCCGCAGTCGATTACCACTTGCGCCTCGTCAAAGACAGGATAAAACAAGAAAGGAAGAAACACATCTCCTGTACCTTGGGGGATGTGCAGGCTTTTATCGAATACCCCGTTGGCCATTGCGGTCAAATCCACCTGGGACCTGGAAAGGACATCTCCAGAGGGGTCTTCTTTTCCTGCTGCTTCAGAGGGGC
>CAUJNA010003458.1:388895-538895 GCA_963377175.1 Effrenium voratum | reverse complement strand
CAACAAGTTGGAAATTGTCCAGTGGTCCAGTTGTTTGACCGAAGAGGAACTGCGCTGACGGACGAGCAAGTGTCAAACCTCGGCACTTCAGATGATTGAAAGGCAAGGTTTCACTCCATCTCATATCGTGCGTGCCTTGCAGCCACGCGTGGTCTCAGATGTTGACCGCCACAGAACCAAAGAGCGAAGATACTTGTGCAACGCTTGTTGTGTTCATTGGATTGCTGCCATCAGGGCAGCGCGCACACACACGTACGCACATACACCCGCAACCTATTTATATATCTACATATCATACACACACACGCACACACGCACGCACGCACGAGAACGCAATTGAACACACGTATGTACTCGAACGCACTCCCGCACCCGCCTGCAGAGGCGCACTCACCAACCCAACCACCCAGGAACACACATACACACACGCGAGGGTCGCACCTGGTAGGCAACCTGCCCTCCCTCCGTGCAAACTTCTCTTCGTCCTCTAGCTCACGGATGGGGAAGACGCTGTCGGCCGGGGCCTTGGGCAAGAGCGCGAGAGCGAGGCATGGGTTGAGCAATCTGTTTGAAGCATCAGGCTGCATGCCCCCTTCCAAGGGGAGCCGCGTTTGTTGCTCAACAGCTGAAAAGACCAGCTTTAGCGACGCTTTTGTGGACATCAGTTGTGTCAACCTGGCCAAAAGCCTTGTCTAAACAACAGGTGTTTCAACACTTTTGAACGGGGGTTGGCCCAAAGTTGCAGGCGTTTGCGCCGAAGTTCAATGCACGTCCGTCCACGGGGCACGAGTTGTTCACGTTGTGTTGCGAAGGCAAGACAGCGATTTGTTGGAGCTCTTAGGGCAAATCAAAATGACGCCTTCCGTTATTCCACAATGCGATACATTTCCAAACAGAGGGTCGGACAGCGATTGTTTGAAAGAAACTGCGAAGGCTTTCTACTGAGGCAGTTGTAGTTGCTAATTCAATTTCAACTAACGATAGCTGGGGCATAGATCTTCCGAGCAGTGCAAGGCTTGGCCGGCACTTTCAAGGCCCAGGTGGTAATTCTTCCAGCCCAATGACCCAAGCGCCTGGTTGGTTTGTCTCAAACAAGGGACCTCAAAAATGGTACAGCAATTCTCCTGTTGGTCCACATTGAGACGAACCCATAATATGCAAGGAGGTAATTGTGTCGTTGGGTGAAGAGGAAGCCAATAGAGAGTTTTCGTCACTTGTGCGGCCTGACTTGTCCAAAGTGAATACCTTTGAACTTGCAAGCGTTGTATGCGGTGTCTTGTTAGTGGCTGTAGCTTGAAAAGATGCTGGAACTTGCAACCTGATTCGAAGCGGCATCCCAAGGACACGAACTCCATGGCCAGCCACGACATGTCGAACTCGGGGATTTGGACGCTCAGGCGGTGTGGCATGGGCCGGCAAAATGTTTTGGACATCTTTGAAGCTCCACTTCATTGTGGAGCATGTCTTGACACATAAGGCCCAGCCATTGTTGAGGCGTGTGTTTCTTTTTGTTGGGGCATCTAGTATGGTTGGATTGGTGAATACATAGTTAATTTAGATATATAGTGGGCTTAGCTTTTCCTTTGGGTTGTCATAAGGCTCAAGCCCAGACCAACATAAGGGATTGCTTGCGAACCCCAAAACAAGGATCAAACCAAGCCACCAATGAGTCACCCTGGGTTAGTCACAAAAGGGAGTACCCTGGCCAACCCAGCGTGTTTTAGTCTAACTTGTGGTGACCAATCCATCACTGGGTCAAAAGAACGATCTCTGAGTCCCTGAGTTTAAGTCTACCTTGGGGGGGCCATGGAACTTCTGGCCAACCCATCACGGGGTCACTCCGAACCTCAAAACAAGGTCTGAAGCCTGCATCTACTTTTTGGACATAAAACTTAGTCTTGGAGTCTACCTTTGAGTCATGTGTCACTCTTGAGCTATTGACAAAAAGGCGTCTTCCAACCGGCCAACCTGTCACAGACTGCTCCGCTGCACCTTCATGTTGTCGCTGCTGGCCTTCGCACTCGCCTTCCCATCGATCCTCACCATGCCGCTGCTGGCTGTGCAGCTTGGTCTCACGCGCAAGAGGCCGAGAAGCGAAGGGCCTTTGGCTGGAATGGGTACCGTATGGTTCCCTTTTTGTGAAGGCAATCCATTTTTTGGAGGATGTCACATGCCTGTTTTAGCGTGTTGGGCGGGCGTTAAAGGGAATCCAGTTCGAAATCAGCTTATGTTGTAGCTGTTTGTTTCCAGCTGTACTTGTTGTTGGGTTTTGAAAGAAGGCAAATTTCAGGCGCCCTTTGCGTGTTGTTTTGACGGGAAGCCAATAGGAAACCACGCCATTTAGTGGCCCCCGAAGACAACATATCCCTTGGGCCTGGGGAGACTAAGCAGCTAAGACCATGGCTCCTTTGGAGCCGTCACTTGGTTCCAACGAAAAGTCAGGATGTGTTGATAACAGTAGCACTAGCAGAGAAACAAGTTGGCTAGCTGGCCTTGTAGCCAGTCAACAAAATCCCAATCAGAAAAGAAGCTATTTGAGCAGCAATCAAAACCCCCTGTAGCTTGAGGTTGGGGGGCGACAACTAGAAGTAGGTGTGGGCGGCGTTTTAATTGTATGGGCGTCGTGCTAAAACCCATGTATTCGGTTTAGTATTCCGAATTTCCAGGTTTACATGGCATGAGCTTCCCACTGTGTGCGCAAGGGCGGCGGAAGAGATGCCGAAGGACCAGTAATCGAGAGCATTGGATCCAAAATTAGTGATAACTTGTGTGTAGATCTACAATGGGCACGGAAGGTTTGCGGAAGGGCGGCGGAAGGGCAGTTTTCAGGAGAAGTAATTTTGCACAACCCCCATATACATTAGTTTGGGTATTCCCCTTTGCTACCAGGTTTTGATTGTGACTGGACTAGTTTATTTGTTGATCAGTTGCCATGGCTTCTTCGCTCTGCCCAGTAGCTCCGTGCTAGGGTCAGAAGTTCGCTGCAAATTGTTGGGTCTTGGTCTTTGCTTGCAAGAGAACACTGGTAGCGGGATGAATACACGGTTCATTCTTCCCAAACCTCTACTACTCTACTTTCCACCGGCGTGCGTATTGGAGGATTGCCACAGTGCTTGAACAGGATCTGCTGGGTTTTGGTCATGAAGGCCTCACGTTCGGCTTCGTATTTTACGGCGAGCTCGCCTTCCCTCGGGTAAAACGAGCTCATGATGAAGGTCGCTTATTGCTATGTAGGGGATTTTGCTTTCAGGTTTTGGGATGCTTGTAAAGTGTGCAGATGTTTGAGAGGGTACACGTTTGCAGGAATATTTTTGATGGGAAACAGAAAAGCAACAAACACTTTAAGGGTCTCCCCAGTTTGAAACATGCGCGGATACAGGATGCAAATCCTAGGTACATCGGCAACACCTTCATGTCCGCGCGCCTCGCGGAGTCATCGTACAGCAATGCAGGGGGCACCCAGAGGTCGGTGTGACGCACATGTGTCACACCGTATGTCAGTGTGGGCAATGGCTCAGGAATAGCTGGGCCCAGGACACGTGTAAGGTCGCTCTTCATGCGAAAACGTGGTTCTGGGTTTTGGATACATGTAAAAAACCTTCTTGGCACAAACAATGTGTGTGGGTCCCGTGATTTACAACCCCCGTAAAGTTTGCCAAAAGCTTCTAAACCAGATGGCGGCCTGGCGCTGATTCCACCCTGCACTCGCTTGCCTTGGACCTGGGCCGTCGTATGGAAGAAGAGTTGGCAATAGCAATAACCTTTGCTGTTTAGAATGTGGTTGATATTTATTTGGACTTTTGGAGGGTAGAAAGGGGCGTTTTGAATCGGGAGGGTTCGGTAGGTGCCAAAGCCAAACTCTGCGGGTGCCTTTGAAGCGCTATCGGCTGAAAGTGGGATTGGAAAAGAGGCAGTCGTGGGCAGCTGTTGATCGTGGCTATTCTGATTCGGGAAACATTAGACGGATGTTGAACACAGAACGTTGAGTCCATCGTTTGTACCAAGCATCATCGAACCATATCGAGCGCAGAGTTGAGTTGAGCTTGCGATATTTTGTCTCAAGTCTGGTAGATGTAGGTTTTGCGAAACAGCCGTGTTGCTTAGTGCATGACCGATTCCCAGTTTGCACCACCTTTAGTTGAGTGCCACCCATATTGACTTTTGGAACCCTATTCGAAGGGTGACCCTTTTATGGACATGAAGTGAGTATGTAAAGTGTATTGATATTGTATGAATATTCAGATGTAAGTATGTCCTTTGTGAGTTGGTGTTCTTGTGTTCATGATATTGAGCAAATGTCGCATTATGCGGTTAGGTGCGTCCTATTTCCGGCATGCTGAACTGTTGACTGGGATGTTCTTGCAGATCGATGACGTAATGTGAACCCAGGCACACTCACCCGATGATGCTAGATCTGGTGACGAACGACCAGAATTGCCAACCCCTGTCCTGACCGGCAAGTGCAAGGGCAATCTTTCTCTTTTGACTTTAAGCTGAGTTTCCGGGCGAAGGGCTTGCTTTAAGGCGCAGGGCATGCTGAGCCGCTTCGCACGAACGTGTGCCGGCCCCAGGAAAGTGGAAAGGTCCGAAGTGGCGAGCTCTGGGAGCAAAAGCGGAAAGTTCAATATTGAGGGTCCTATGGAAGTTTCTCATTGCGTGTCTTGTCTTTCGAGGGTACCCTTCCTAGGGTAGCTTTGAAGGAAAGACAAGGGGAAACAACCATTTTGGGGGTCACCCCATTTTGAGACACCCATTTCCAGATTTGGGAGTCATTCATCTTGCAGATGTGTGTGTGTGTGTGTCCCGAACGAAGCTCTCCATGGTGTTGTCAGGATGTCAGGGCTCATCATCCCGACGTACCTGCAGTGATTCAAGGTCCTTTTGGTCTCCTCACCGAATCAACCCACTCGATAGAGCCACTCGAACTGATCAGCTCCCTCCTTCGGGAGTTTGAGTGTGTGTTCGTGGCAACATGAAAGAGGTCCCTGCAGGCGTGTCAGATGCTTCAATTGTGAGCCTCAGCAGGAATGTGTCAACATCTGAGAGACGACAGAGAGAAAGAGAGAGAGGGAGAGAGAGTGAAAAGAACTAGAGGTAGAGGAAACATGGCAGTGCTCGATCCCACATATTTACATCCGTTAAAACAAGAAGAGTAAAGCTCGTAAAGCTCGAAACGATTTTCAAGCAAAAGGAAAAGCAATCAATAGCAAAGCCTACACGACGGCCACAGCTCTATGCACCTAGTTCTATGCACTTGGCTCTATGCACCTGGCTCGATGCACTTCGCTCTTTGCACTTGGCTCTGTGCACTTAGCTCTGTGCACTTGGCTCCTTGCACCTCGCTCTTTGCACTTCGCTCTGAGCACTTGGCTCTATGCGCTTGGCTCTTTGCACTTGGCTCTGCGTAAGTAACTCTATGCTGGTGACTCCATGCTGGTGACTCTGTGCAAGTATCTCCATGCTGGTGACTCTGTGCAAGTATCTCCATGCTGGTAACTCTGTGCAAGCTACTCTGTGCTAGTAACTCTGCGCGAGTATCTCCATGCTGGTATCTCCATGCTGGTGACTCTGTGCAAGCTACTCTGCGCAAGTTGACCAAGAGCTCCGCACGGAAGAACCCTTCGCAATGCTTTCGGGAAAAAAGGAAAAGCAAAAGACACAGACGGCGAGGCGCACCTGGTTTGAAGGCGTGGCTTCAGGGCAACTATATAGAGGCGCGGAGCAGATTTGCGTGGCAGGCGTAGCGCCTTTCGCAAGGTCAGATAGATATATAGACGCAGAGAGGGAGAGAGAGCGAGAGATAGATGGATAGATAGGCAAGTAAATAGATGGAAAATGATGGAAAGATAGACAGATTAGATTACAGCAGCATAGACCCCAGATAGCGAAATTTGTGCCAGCGATTGCACGCCACCACCTCTAATTACCAGCACCACCCGAAGAGCACCTCAACCAACACCCCGCACAAGAATACCCAAATGCATGACCCCTAGCACCCCTCCGTCAATCTCGCGATACGCGCTCGCGCCCATCACCAGGCCCCCTAAAAAACACCCGCGCCAGCACCCCAAACTGCACGCCCCCCAGCAACTAGTCAATCTCTCAAATCACTGTTCCTTCTTTGTTAGAAGTTGCACCCCTATAGCTTTCAGCTGTTTGGAGGACAAAAGGCAAATGAAGAGATAAATAGATATGCAAGTAGGTGGGCTAGATAGAGAGAAATACGGCAGATAGACAGATAGACACATGGGTAGAGAGGTAGGTTGATAGGTAGATAGACAGAGAGATAGATGAATAGATGGACACATAGATAGATGGACGGATGCATAGGTAGAGGGATGGAGAGGTCGGTTTGGACAAAACTGAGGCATTTTCTGTCACCAAGTCACCCGGGACTGTTTCTTCCAAAACATGTCCCAGGAACACTCGCTAACCAAAATTCCGGGAGAAAGAGAGAGAGAGAGAGAGAAGATAGGTAGAGAGATAGAGGGTGGGTTTGTAAAAGAGGGAGACAAATAAATAGAGAAATGCAGCAATTCATAGATGGACAAACAGATAGACAGGCAGATAGAAAAATAGAAAAGAGAGGTATAGAGAGATAGGTTAGACAGATAGACAGATGAATAGTTAGATAGATAGATATACAAGTAGAGAGAGAGAGAGAGAGAGAGATAGGCGAGAGAGAGGGGTTTGCTGGATGGATAGATACAGAGTGATCGAGCGGTAGCTAGAGAGAGAGAGAGAGAGAGAGGAATAGACAGTGTGACTTAATTTGGCGACTCTCACCCCTCGCAACTTTCCACCAGCAGGTGCCCTGCCTTGCCTTCAACTCAACCTCACACATGTTCCAAAACAGTCATGATTCAGATTGAACAAACGCGAAAGTACATCATAGCAACAAAACGTGTGCGAAAGCATCCTTCATGTCCATTCGCTTCTCGCGCACTTTTTTAGCCCAGGCCGCCGCTGCTGTGGACGGGATGGGAAGGACGGGTCAATAAGGGGGGGCTGGGATTGATATTTGTTCAGCGGAAACAGAACAACGTGTGTGTGTGTGTGGGCGTGTGCTTGTGCGTGTGTGTGTGTGTGTCTTGTGTCTTGTGTCTTGTGTCTTGTGTCTTGTGTGTGGGTGCGTGGCTGCATGGGTGCGTGGGTTGCTGCCGGTTGAGGGGACCCCTGTTTGTTCCCCTGTTTGCTTCCCTAACTGTTCCGCAATTGCTGAAAGCTATGGAGCCTTGGCCCGGATAAGTTCCGGAATGATCTGGAGCTCTGAGGTAGGGTGCCGAAAGGTTACGTGGGGTTGCTGGGGGTTCCGTGGAGCGGTTGCCCCATGGGTTTCCGGACGGAATTGGGTAGGGTCCCTGAAGGTGTCCAAAGTGGCTGTTGGGGATGCCACCTGGTTTTATTTGTATTAGGCCGACGAAGGCTGGGGTTAGGGTGGTTAGGATCCGGAGAGCATTTCTTGGTTGCCGTTGAAGTTAACGGACTGGGCTGAAGCTTTCGGTTTAGGTCTACCTTTTTGTTTAGTGTGGCTTTCGCAAACTCATCGGAATCTTTGGTTGAAATCTACCCTGCTACCATGCTTGCTCAAAACATGGGAACCCTGGCTGAAGACGCTGAGCTCAGCTGAAGCTCAGGAGAAGCACCCAGATGAGTGCGCTTTTCTTGAGAGCAGCTATTTGGGGCGGTTTTCAGGGCAAAAGAGAAAGCCACCAGTTGGGGGGGGGGGGGCACCAGTTGGGGGGGGCCCCCCAACCGTATTTTGCATTTATTGGCACACGATGCCCACATCTTGAGTCATTGGCAGGAGCCAAGGTGTGGCATGCGGACCTGCTGGACCCGCCGTGGGCCTAAGAGAGCTGCGCCGACACCCACGGCTTTGTACTGCACGACTGTTGGTGTTTCGTTTCTCTTGGCGTTCCACCATTGGGAGGGTGGTGTTCGTTTGGTTTCCATTCCCGACCTGCAAAATGGAGTTCCCCAGTTTGGGGGACTTTGGGCTGCTTTCATGTTTCGCATTCATGGTACCAGGATCAAGGACTTACTACCAGGGCATGTTGCGATCGACGCAGCTTGCAAACCTTATGGTAGCAGAGCTATTTGAGTTCGTGGGATTGGAACGTGTCAGTCAGGAATGACTCCTAGCATGTTTGCATCACAGTTGTTCGTTTTCACCACTAATACTGTGTATAGGAGTGCTCTTTGTCCAAGTATTCATAGGGTTTCATCCCTCCCGACTGGTGCGAAGTGTGTCAGTTTCTTCATCGATGCAAGGTTACGTCATGCTGCTGTTCTTCCTCGTCTACATCTACAACGTTTTGGAGGTTTACTTCCACTTTGTGTGGCCAGAGGCACGGTGTTTGGTTTCACTTACTGCCATCGTGGAGAAATGTGTGGAGCCACAAGTTCTGCATTCTGCGGCCAGTGAACGCAGAACAAGCCATGCAAAGATGTACCGTCAAGTGTCCGCAGAACGAAGAAATCAAAGAAAGAAACACAGACACAAACAGTGATTTGTTGTCTCCCTGCCCTAGCGCCTTCCCCCTTCCATTGAGCTTTGGGACATGAGGCTCGGGGATGGGCGGCCTTGCTTTTGCCCATCTTCATCCTTCTCTTGTGGAGGGGCCATCTTGGAACCGGAGATTCGGTGCAGACGTCCGGCATCACAACCGCAAGCTATCCTGCAACCTGAAAACCTAAAAAAGGAGACATGCCGAAGGGCCTGCTTCTCTGCGGGGGTGTCGTTGGCACGTCCAGTTTTTTGGAGTCTAGTTTACTCAGCTGGGCCACCCTAAACCTGTTGCAAACATGGTCCCTTTTCGGGATGAGCCAAAGACCGTGAAACACCACGTACTAAGAACTGGTGCTGAGCTGGCACGACCTGGAACGGGGCATACATACCCTTTTGCTCCTCCTAGTTGGCAAAGAGCAGATGTTTGTTCTGAGGTTTTCTCGCATGGTTGTTGTTTTTTGTAGGGGAAACGGGGAACAAGGCAACCACTGGTCCGAGGCATTGTCAGTGTTGTCACGTGAGAAGATGTCAGGATTTGTTAAGGTCTTTGTCCAATGTGCAGCATCCACCATGCCCGGTAATGACAACGGTTGAGTACAAGCGAGAGGAACATTTTCGGCTCATAAACCACTGTACCTGAAATGGTGTTTTGGCCTGTTTGATCGTTCGACTCATTGTTGTTGATATTCTTAAGAATTTGAGCCACAATCAAAATTTGGGTAAGTGAAGGTTAGTAGGGGACGGCCCCAACCATGCAGGGGTACGGCTGCTCTTTTGGTTCTTCGCGTGATTCGTAGACCACTTTTAATTTCGCCGTTTCATTTTGACTCAATTGAAGCTTGAATTGCAGACTTTGAGAACACCCGCGTCAAACCATTTGGGCAGCTTCACCATGCATTGACACAGCAGGCCAAGCACTACTGCAGTCAGGAAAGTAGACCATTTGCCAAACTGTTTTCATGCATAGCATGTTGTTTCAACTCTTGGTAATAAAACGTAGTTTCGATCCCCAGTGCTGGACAATTGGAATTCCACACGCAAACGCAGGACCTTGAAGCAACGGGCCTGTCCAATTAGAGTCCAATACTGTAAGTATAAGTTCAACAAAGCATCAAGACTGCATTTATGTAGCATACACTCTTTTTGTCAAATCAGCGTAGCGTTCTAGGCGGTACTCAATACAATCGAGACGATCCCAATGCAGCACAGAGCTAGAAGAGCATTGCATGTGAAAGCACATGTGAGCTAGGGAATGCTAGAGGTACCGGTACCGGGTACTATAGGTCTTCAGTACGCTTGCCTCATTTTATTTGCTGAGTTTTTGGCTGTTGGTTTATGTTGCTTGGGCTGTTGAAGCAGGTTGCAGACAACCAACAACTGAACATCATGCAAATGTCATTTCTTTGACAAAGCACGGCGGCTGGACCTGTTGCAAGTGCCGATGTTTGTGGAATCAAGTCCCCTGCAAGTTCAAATTCATGGAACCCAAAGGGGTCCACCAAGAGGGGGTGATTATTTCCCAAAGGAATTGCAAGTGAGCCCAACCACATCCGACCAGACAAACAAAGCAAAGTGCGGTATACGGCAGTGGTAACTCGCAGGTTGTTTTTCGATCCCTTGCAGTCTATGGGGAAAGGTCTCACTGAATTTGGGCCTTACCCACACCTCTCCTCAATCTGATGGATCCGCAGGCGGCAGAGGTGATCTCTCCGCACGTGAAAGACCCGCTGGGCCTTCTGCAAGTCCAGGAGACCTCGGTGGCTCCTCGGACGAGCCCATTTAGGCCCATGGATGTATTTCGGGGTAAACTAAAGATGGATCATAATTTGAAAATATGTGTTTGTTTGTTTGTTATTTTAAAGTTTGACAAAAATGTAATTGCCCCACACTTGGGCCAAGAAACACATCCCTCGAGGCCTTGGCATGATTCACATAGGACGACCTGTGTGGACATATGGGGACCTGCGGAAATGACCTTAGACATGGGTTGGGCCAATTGTTTAACAACCAGACCCGTTTCGACTTGCCGGGAAAGGAAGTTGGTTTAGGAATGGTTGATCATTGCTTGAGCACGTGCGCGTGTGGATTGATGGCAGGGAAGACAAAGGTTGTTTGTTCCGCGGCTTTGAGACAAGCCCGTGTGGCATTGCGAATCGTATTGGTCCATGTTCCCTTCGAGAATGGCTAGGAAAATGAAACTGGGGGATTCCCCCCCCCTCACCCCGCCACATCCCAAGATAGAGACGAAGGGAATTACACGGGGCCCAATTTGGAAACAAGCGTGTAGGTGTTTTTTGGAAGCACCCAAGGCAGGACTTGTGAACTGCTGTGTGGGTCTAAGTATAGGCAAGAACCACATGACATGCTGCATGGACGATCTGTACATAAATGCACATGTTCCGGCCACAAGGGCAACCCTGTAGTTTAGCTTGTGTGGTTGGTTTACTTGTAATGTGCAGGCAATCAGCCGGTGGATGCCCAAACTGTTTGAAGAAGGGATCAAGGCGCAAACTGCAATTGAGCACGCTGTACTATGGTTGTGTTTGCCCAACAGTTTAAAGATGGAAACCATTTGCTAAACAGATCGTGGGCGGACACAGATCCGCACGAGGAGTCCAACCATTTTCCTCAAATGCGTCCCGTTTCTTCTCGTAAAGGAAAGTCCAGTTCCAAAGCCTATGTCAGCTTCCATGATCGGAGGGAGGGGAGCGAAACCAGCATACCTTCCTGTCAATCCCAAACATCCAAGGTGCATACACCAAAAGCCAGCCACACACAAATCAGGAAATTCACCATGATTGTTTTCCAGTTGCTCTTGTATGTTAGGGAATCAATCATTCGTATCTATGAGTTGGATGTGGTTGGTACAATTTTGGGATTTCACCTTGCCCTCCTCAAGGTGGACCATTGTGTAAAATCTGATTGAACATCCCAAACATCTTTCGTAAGGGGCTAAGAATCCCCCACAAGCCCAGCCATGAAAACAATTCGTAAGAAGGGAATTGCACCTGCAATCGCTGCGCCGCGCCAAGAAATCCGCGGACTTGAGGCGCCCAAGTTTGGCTTCGTGGCCTTTCGGCTGCGTGGGCCCAGTGCGGCGGCGGCAGCGTTCTTGCCACAGGCAGTGGCCCCGAGATGGGGTGGGGGCGTTGAGGGAAAGGGTCCTTGATATGACCTAAAGATGGCCGTTTTGGAAGAAAGATGCATTTGGTTGGCTGCTGGCAATGCTTTTTACAGGAGGGGTGTTTTTGCAGGGCCTTTTGACATTGGGTAGGTAGAAGATGATCAACATCTGCTTGAGTAGGACAAAGACTGCTTGGTGACTTGCTGCTGATCAAGAAACCGTGTTGGTAGAACATAGGCTGCATAGAGTTGACAGGTCTCCGCTTTTGGCTATGATCAAGTGCATGTATCTATCCGCAGCCAGAAGAAACAAGAGCTAGCTGCCATAAAGTTTGTCATGGTAGCGGAGCTGGACCGCGGAACCAGCAGCCATAGATCGCCTGGAGCTCGAGGCAAAGCCTACCTGAAGGCAGCCTCTGCTGACACAGTGATCCTGGGGTACAAGAACCTGGGAATCACTCGGTTCAGACCCTGCAATTGGTGTGCGTGGGCATTTGCAGCTTTATCCCTGGTTCTGGCCTTTGTGGTGGAGTCTTATCACAGTGAGATGGCAGATCAGCCGGGCGGGTTGCAAGGCCAAGGAGGCACACCGGATTTGACACAGATTGCGCAGGCATTGCAACAGCTTTTGCAGGAGCAGCAGAGTCAACGTGGCAGGCTTGACGAGCTTGGGCAAGCAGTTATGGGCACTGGCGCAGCTGTTCAGACAACACAACAGATCACGGAGGCGGTTGTGCAACAAGTTGTGACGCAAGTTCAACAAGGTTTTGCGCAGGAACAGCAGCAACAGAGAGATCAGATGGTCCAGGTTTTGCAAGCACATCAAGCAACACAGGATCAGATTCAACAGCTTGGTCAATCCATACATGCAGTGCGGGGACGTTTGCAAGGTCAGCCTACGGGATTGGGTGCTTCGGTTGATGCCGGAGGATCGAGCCCGACGGGCGGACCATCAGCGAACGCGGGCGGTGTGCCATCGGCCCCGCCGGGAAGGCCCCCAGCGGGACCGAATTTGGGTGGCGCATCACAGAGTTTTAACATTGGAGGAGTTCAAGGTGGCTTACCTCAGATGAGCCCTGCAGTTGCGTACGCTATTCAGCAAGGTGGAGTCGATGGTCGTGCACTGGCAAAACCTATGGTGTACAATCCGACGGACAGCAAGGTATCTTTTCAGGATTGGACGGATTCTGTGATCACACTTTGCGACAGTTCCATGCCGGGGGTGTATGAGGTTTTAGAGGACATAGTGCAGCGGCAACCGAAAATTGCTTTGAACATCGTGCAGGTGAAAGCAAATTTTGAGTACATTGATGCATTGTTGCTGGACTATGCGGACACGAATATATTTGCAATCTTGTCCACGTACACGGCTGGCGAAGCAAAGAGTTTGGTGCGGCAAGCTCGGAGGCCGAACGGGTTCGAAGCCTTCAGGTTATTGCAGGTGAGGTTCAATCCGGTGACGATTGGGCGACAGAGAGCGCAACTCATCCGGATAACAAACCCTACTGAAGGGGTCGCACTGGAAAGGCTTGCAGCTGAGGTTGTGGCGTGGGAGAACAGGATCGTGGATTATGAGATTGCCCCTGGATCAGAACGGATTTCAGATTCGATGAAGATGGCAGCCTTGGTGCACATGTGTCCCTCCAAGCTGAGAGAGCATTTGCAATTAAATGCAGGTCGTTACACAACGTATCTGAGCTTGCGAGAAGAGGTGTTTGCTTACTTAGACCAGGTGGTGCCCGTATCCTCTACGTCAATGGATGTTGGTTCTGTGGGTGTGCAGAAAGGAGGTGGATGTTACAACTGCGGAGGACCGCATTTGGCGAGAGATTGCAAAATGAAGGGCAAAGGCAAAGGAAAACCCCATGACAAAGGGAAAGGAGGAAAAGACGGCAGCAAAGGCAAGATGAAGGGCAAGGGTAAGGATGGCGGCAAATCAAAAGGGAAGAAAGGAGGTAACGGAAAGGGTCCTGTTTGCTACAATTGCGGCAAAACCGGGCACACGAAGGACAGTTGCTGGTCCAAACCCAAGGCCCTCAACACCGTTGATGCCCGCCAAGATTCCAGGTTGTCTCAACTGCAGTCAGCTTACGCGAAAGCGGCCATGGAGGAGTACCAGAGGCAGTGCAACCCGCCTACCAGCCCGCAGTCACAGATGTCAATGCCTATGTCGCCAACAGGAACCACACAAGGGGGAGCAACAAGCTCAGCGCCGACGACAGTTGGTTCTTCTGTCCCGATGGGAAGTTTGGTGATCAAGCATCTGTGTGCATTGGGTCGCAAGGTCTGGTATTCTGCAACGAATGCAATGAGCAGTTGGGGATCAGCTGAGAATCGAGGAGCTGTCCATGGACCGGGAAGTCGTGAGATCTTGGTTACGGTGGACAGTGGAGCCGCGGCATCAGTTTGTCCTGCACATACGTTTGAGGATTATGATCATGAAGCACCGGACCCTGGTGTGACATTCTTGTCTGCAAATGGTCAGTTGGTTCCGGAGATGGCCAAAGTGGTTCCAGTGGTGGTGACAGAGGAGCAACAGGTTCGAGCTACGCAGTTTTCTGTGGCGGATGTTCACAAGCCGTTGATGTCTGCTGCGCAGGTAGCCAATCGAGGTCATCGGATCGTTCTGGAAGCAGAGGACAAGGTGAGCTATATCGAGGAGCTGGCCACAGGTGAGCGGATGAGACTTTACCAGGTGGATGGAGTCTATGTGCAGAAGTTGGTGGTGCTTGGTGCCGATTCTGTGGGTTTTGGCAGGCAGGCGATTCCGGAGGCCATGGAGTGTTGAGAAATGATGTCCCCTGGGATGCTGTAAGTCCGGTCAAAGACATTGGTGCAGTGGGTGCCAACGAGGATGAGCAGCCGAAGCCCGTGGAGGACGACGATGGACGGAGCGACCTGTACCAGCCCAGCAGCCGTGAAGGAGAGGATGCTGAACCAGGTATCTTTGAGCTGGGTGAGGAGCAGGGCGATTTACCGGAAGAGATGCTGCATGAAGAATTTGAAGAGGTTGGTGAGAGATTGGGACAAAGGTCTCCTATCAAGCCAACTGCAGATGAGGTGAGACAGCACAACATCAGCCACATTCCGTACAGGAGCTGGTGCGGGCACTGCGTTAGAGGCAAAGGCCGAGCGTTGCAGCATCAGCAGAATCGAGCAAGTCGAGAAGAGGCTGGACGTGCAAGACCCAGGGTGAGCATGGACTATTTCCAGTTGGGGAAGAAGTCAGATGACAGTGCGCTACCTCTGCTGGCAATTATAGATGAGAAGTCTCAGAGGGTTTTCTCTGTGGCTTTACCTGGCAAGGGTGTGGTCCACCAGTATAACACGGCGATTGTGGTCAAGCTTTTGAAATGTTTGGGTCTGCAAGACGCGGTGCTGAAGACGGACACGGAGAGATCGCTGGTTGCCTTGAGGTCAGCGGCACAGCTTCGTTTACCTGGTATTGGGTTTGAAGATGCTGTGAAAGGAGAGTCACAGACCAATGGTCCGATTGAATCTGCTGTTGGTCGTTTACAGGCGCAAGCCCGAACTTTGAAGAGCAGCTTGGAGTCTCGGTACGGAATTTCTATTGGACCGAGACACCCAATATTGTGTTGGCTGGTCGATTACTGCGGAACCCTGCTTTCCCGTTTTCAACGAGGTGCAGATGGCTTTACACCGTACGAGAGATCGACTGGGAAGAAGTGGAGGATTGAGCTGCCCGAGTTCGGTGAGTGCGTTTGGTATCAGCCGCTGAAAGGAGAGCGAGATCGGAGCAAACTTGAGGCGAAGTTTGAGCCAGGAATATACCTGGGCATCCAGGAGGGCACAGCGATGAGGTGGATTGGAACAGCAGAAGGAGTGGTGCGCACATGGACGATCAAGAGGAAGCCGGAGGAGGAAAAGTGGAGAGCGGACGAGTTGAGCAGTTTTGTTGGTTTGCCATGGCAACTCCGGCCGAGGATAGACGCCCAGCCAGATGTACGACGAGCCCTGCCAGATGTACGGCTTGAGATTGACCTACCGGAAGTAGATGATGCAGGTGAGCCGCCGATGATCGAGAAGAAGAAGAAGAATTACGTGCCGAGGGGCATTTATATTAGACGAGATGTGGAGCTGGAAGCTTATGGTTACACTGAAGGATGTGATGGCTGTGAGCGAGCTCGACATGGTTTGTCCCACAAGCAGCACAGCCGTGTTTGCAAGGAGAGGATCATGGCGGAGATGAGCAAATCCGACGAGGGCAAGGAGAGAGTGAGACGCATCAAAGAGCGTGAGGAGCGGTACATTGTGGCAGTGCAAGAGAGCGAAGAAAGAAAGAAGAGGTCTGCTGAGGAGCAGGTGGAATGCGAGAAGGGGAAGTCTGCGAAGTCGGATGACCCTGGCAATGTGGTGGACGCTGTACTTGGGGATGTATCGGGCCAAGCATCCGAGGGGGCCGTTCGCAATGAGGCAGCCTTGGGAGGTGGTCTGGATTCAGATATGGGTACAGCTGCAGGTGGAGGTGGAGATGACGTTGTGCTGATGAGTGATGAGAATTCAGCTGGAGACGATAGCGCTCCTGCTATGCAGATTGGTGCTTTGCATGTGATGAGCAGAGGGCAATCCACAGATTTCAAGGAAGCCGTGCGAGAAGCGAGTATCTGTGAGACTGCTATGTTGCTGATGGAGGAGGACATCGAAGATCGACGTCTTCTTCTGCAAGTGGGGGCCATTTCGGTGCAGGATGCTTATGATTTGGGTCAGCCTATTATTGCAGAGCTGTTCTCACCGCCGAGAGTTTCAGACGAGGCAAGAAGACGTGGCATAGGAAGCGGCGTGGCTTTAGATCTGACTACAAGCGATGAGTACGGCAACCCGTGGGATTTTACAATTGCTGAAGTGCGGAAGCGAGCTGCAGATCTGATTGAATGGTTGAGTCCAGATTTATTGATTGGATGCCCGCCATGTGGGCCATTTTCGCAAATGCAGAATTTGAACAAGGACAGAGCCGACCCTGAGGTTATGGAGAGCAAACTTCGTGAAGGTGAACAGCATTTACAATTTTGCTGCAAACAATATGCTCGACAACATGAACGAGGAAAGTATTTTGTGCATGAACATCCGGAGACGGCAGCCTCTTGGAAGTACGAATGTGTGAAGGAGGTGGAACAACTTCCAGGTGTTTTGAAAGTGGTCGGAGATATGTGTGAGCAAGGAATGTTTATACAAGATGAGCATGGTGTTGGACGTGTGCGCAAACCGACGGCATACTTGACAGACAGTGTGTGTATTGCAGAGGAACTTGCAAAACGATGTTCAAATGATCCTGATGCTATCGCTGTTTGGAGGCGTACAGATGACGGTGCCAGGACGGGCCGGATGCCTGGACAAAAGGGTCCTTGTTGGGAGAGTGTGACAAGGAGGGTGACTTTGGATTTGAGCAATGGCATTTTGCTGCAGGATCTTCGAGATGTACACAGCGCCTCCCGCTCTGACTTGCACTTCAAGATCCCGGACAACTGTTACAGAACAGAGACGTTGTTTTATTTTGTGCGAGAAGGGAGGAATTGGCATCGGCATGTTCCTTTGGTTGGGGGCAAAGCAAAGCAGTGTGAAGTGTACCCCCGACCTCTTATTCGCAGTATTTTGCGTGGACTGCGCAAGCAACTGAAGAAGCGTATCCCCATGAGCGCTTTGGAATTTGGTCCGACCAACCAGGAGGAGGATTTGGATTTGAGTACAGTTCCGGATGAAGACTGGTGCACTTTTGTGGATGAGGTTTCTGGGAAAGCTTTGGAAGCATCCAAAGTACAGGCGGCACGGGCAGAAGAAATCGACTATGCTCAGCGGTATCAGGTTTGGACGGTTGTCGACACGGACGAGTGTTACAAAGCAACCGGCAAGCCGCCCATTAGCACGCGCTGGATCGACCTGGACAAGGGCGACATCAACCGACCAAACTACCGCAGTAGATTGGTCGTGCAAGAGGTCAGATCCTCGGAGATCGAGGCGATCTTTGCTGCTACGCCGCCGCTGGAGTCAATCAGGATGCTCTTGAGTCTTCAGAGGTCTGGGAATGAGCGAGACCACAAAGGGCGCCGCAAGAAGGTGATGTTTCTTGACGTTCGGAGGGCGCATTGGACGGCAAAGATTTTTAGGTTGGTCTACGTGCAATTGCCGGATGAAGCAGGTGTGGGGCCAGGCAAATGTGGACGTCTCAACAAAGCAATGTATGGGTGCAGGGACGCTGCTGCTTGTTGGGAATTGGAGATAACGGACTGTTTCACGACAGCAGGATTTTGCCCTGGCATTGGCTCTCCGGTGCTATTCTGCAATCAGACAAGGGATTTGCAGGTGACCCTCCACGGAGACGATATTACGACTTTGGGTTTTGAAGATGATTTGTTTTGGATGAAAAGCATGCTGGAAGAAAGGTACGAGCTGAAGTTTGGAGGCCTGCTTGGGCCTGATGAAACTGACGTGCGAGAAGTGAGCGTACTGAATCGGCTTGTGTGTTATGGTGAATATGCAACCACAATCGAGGCAGATCCGAGACACGTTGAAATTCTCGTGAACACTCTGAATTTGCAGCAAGGCAAATCAGTCAGCAGCCCCGGAGTTTCCAATGACGGTGGAGATGTGACGCCGTTGGAACCATCGGATGCCTCGCAATATAGGAGTTTGGTAATGCGGTGCAATTATTTGGCGTTGGACCGTCCGGACATTCACTTCGCATCGAAGGAGCTGGCGAGGTCAATGCAACACCCAACTAAGGGCTCTTGGAATGGCTTGAAACGGTTGGTGAGATATCTTTCTGGGTGTAAGAGGTTGGTCTGGCGGTATGATGAGCAACCAATGCAAACATGTTTGAGGATGTACAGTGATTCAGACGATGGTGGATGCGTGCAGACTCGGAAATCCACATCGTGTGGTGCATTATATCATGGGCGACACTTGTTGAAATTCTACAGTGCAACGCAGCATGTGATTGCTTTGTCTTCAGGCGAAAGCGAATTTTACGCTGGTATCAAAGCTGGGTCGACACTTCTTGGAGGAATCTCGACGATGAAAGATTTGGGTTGCGATTTTGAAGCGGTGCTTGTATTCGACGCCTCGGCAGCGAAAGCTCTGATGTCGAGGCGAGGACATGGAAAAGCCAAGCATATATCAAGATGCTTCCTTTGGCTGCAACAACGCATTCATGAGGGAGAGATACGATTAGAGAAAGTAGGAACAGCAAAGAACAGTGCTGACCTGGGTACAAAGCACTTGGCCGGCCCTAGAATTCAAGAATTGTGTACAGAGATGTGCCTGCAGTTCATCGAAGGTGAACATGGAATGGCACTACATGTGTGAGGAATTGCCACATGGGCATGTCCTCAAGGGGGCCTGCATAGAGTTGACAGGTCTCCGCTTTTGGCTATGATCAAGTGCATGTATCTATCCGCAGCCAGAAGAAACAAGAGCTAGCTGCCATAAAGTTTGTCATAGGCGAACTGTTACGCTACCACTCAGCTTCTACGATCTGTGATCCCTTGTGCCAGGGTTGGAGCAACCCTGTTCATGTGAGCATGGGCCCGTTGCTGCCAGTTGCCACTAAGCAGGTAGCCAGTTCTGTTTACCTCTAGGTTTTACGTGATGCATTTTTCTGAATATCAACGATAATAGCAACCGGAAAGCACCGGGCAATGTATTTACCAATCAAAAGATGACGTTTTTGCTTGTTGTTTTTGGGGGGGACCTTTGGCATTTTGTGCCGCCTTTGAATCAGGTCCCTTTGGGGGGCCCTTTTTGAATCCCTTTTGGCAACCCATTGGTTGACAAGCCCGTTTTGTTTTCCCAGTTTGTCATCCCTACATTTCAGGCGCTTCTTCTTCTGGCCATGGCGATGCTGCAGGCCTGGGTCTTGAAAGGGCCTGTCTCACTGCTCCAGGGGCCCCAAGGACAGAAGGGGAGCGGGGGAGCGGAAGATTGTCATTGAAGTCGTGTTTCCCCTCGCGTACCCCGAGCCAGGTCGCCTAGGCAGAAGTACTTTGCACTGTTTGTCTTCGCGACAACCCGAAGTCTTAGTTTGGCGCACCACATGTTCAACGGAGCGTTTGTCTCTGAAAGTCTCATTACTTGCGGACAGTGTGGGCTAGGCTAACAGCTGGGTCGGGCTGTTGGAGCAGAACCACATGTTCAGCCCGAATATCAACCAAACTCACAGAGTAGCGAAGCATTGGCATGCCCAAGCAGTCTTTCCTCAACATGATTATTTTCCACTGGCCCAGAAACAAATTATTCAGTTTCAAACCTATGCTCCGAATCAGCCACGCCAAATCAGTCTTGCATCCTCTCCCAAGTCATCCAGCTTGTGCGGCACTTCCACACACACACAAACACACAAATACAGAAACACACAAACACACAAACACACAAACACACCAACACACAAACACACAAACACCCAAACACACAAACACACAAACACACAAGCACACAAGCACACAAGCACACAAGCACACAAGCACACAAGCACACAAGCACACAAGCGCACAAGCGCACAAGCACACAAGCACACAAGCACACAAGCACACAAGCACACAAGCACACAAGCACACAAGCACACAAGCACACAAGCACACAAGCACACAAGCACACAAGCACACAAGCACACAAGCACAAGCACACAAGCACACAAGCACACAAGCACACAAGCACACAAGCACACAAGCACACAAGCACACAAGCACACAAGCACACAAGCACACCAGCACACCAGCACACCAGCACACAAGCACACAAGCACCCAAGCGCGCGCAAAAGCGCGCAAGCGCGCAAGCGCACAAGCGCACAAGCGCACAAGCGCACAAGCACACAAGCGCACATGCGCACAAGCACACAAGCGCACAAGCGCACAAGCGCACAAGCGCACAAGCGCACAAGGGCACAAGCGCACAAGCGCACAAGCGCACAAGCCCACAAGCACACAAGCCCACAAGCACACAAGCCCACAAGCACACAAGCACACAAGCACACAAGCACACAATCACACAAGCACACAAGCACACAAGCACACAAGCACACAAGCACACAAGCACACAAACACACAAACACACAAACACACACACACACAAACAGCTCCGTGCGCATCCTAGAGCAATGTGCTGGGCTGCAAGTTGTTTTTTTGCTAGAAAAAGGTAGGCTCACTATTGGGGCGTCCAAACAATGGAGGATTTTGGGGCACAATTCTACTTTAGTATTGCAGCCACTTCCTTTTTTCAATTCTACTTTATTATTGCAACCACTTCTTCCTGAGCAGACTTTTTGGAATACTACTTTAGTATTGCAACCACTTCTTCCTGAGCATACTTTGTGGAATACTATTAGTATTGCAGTCACTTCCCTTTCAGTTCTTTCCGTAGCCATTCAAAGGGTGTGCCTTTCAGCCAGGGAGGGCTTGAGCTTGAGCCAGGGAGGGCTGGGGATGGTTTTCAAATTTCAGAGGTTTCAGCTGGCTTGGGTTTTGTGTTTGAGCAACCAATTCAAAGGGGGATGCTTTTAAGCAAGTGGGCCACCAATTGAAAGGGGGTGCTTTTAAGCAAGTGGGCCACCAATTGAAAGGGGAATGCTTTTGAGTAAAGCAACTGATAGTTTATTTTCTGGGAGGGGGCCTGGGGGCTTGCAGACTAATGTGGTCCCCCGAAAGAATGCAATTGTTGTGGTTCAGTGGGGTCTGTGAGGGGTACCCTTGTCCTGATTGTTGTTTTGCATCTTTTTAACACGGTTGAATTGCAGTTTCAGGGCTGGGGATGGTTTTCATTTTTCAGCGGTTTCAGCTGGCTTTGGGTTTTGTGTTTGAGCAACCAATTCGAAGGGGAATGCTTTTAAGCAAGTAGGCCACCAATTGAAAGGGGATGCTTTTAAGCAAGTGGGCCACCAATTGAAAGGGGAATGCTTTTAAGCAAGTGGGCCACCAATTGAAAGGGGAATGCTTTTGAGTAAAGCAACTGGTAGCTTATTTTCTGGGAGGGGGCTGGGGGCTTGCAGACTAATGTGGTCCCCCGAAAGAATGCAATTGTTGTGGTTCAGTGGGGTCTGTGAGGGGTACCCTTGTCCTGATTGTTGTTTGCATCGTTTTAACACGGTTAAATTGCAGTTTCAGGGCTGGGGATGGTTTTCAAATTTCAGAGGTTTCAGCTGGCTTTGGGTTTTGTGGTTGAGCAACCAATTCAAAGGGGAATGCTTTTAAGCAAGTGGGCCACCAATTGAAAGGGGAATGCTGTTGAGTAAAGCAACTGACAGTTTTTCTGGGACGGGGGGCTGGGGGGATGGCTTTTGAATTAAAATTGTTTTGTGGATATTTGTTTTGGAATTTTCCCCCCGGGCAAAACAACTTTCAGTTATTCTGGTCCCCATCAACAATGGGGGCGAACCATAACAAGGAAGAACTTTCAATTGTTGACTGACCCATGATTAATCGGGTGTTAACATTAGGAACAGTCCACGCTACTGTTCCAGCCACCACAGAATTTCCTGTTGTGTACTTGCAAAGTCTTGAGCATGATAGAGTCGAATGCGCAAACATTACATGGTCAACGCTCAATCTGAATGGAAGTAAACATCATCATCATCATCATCATCATCATCATCATCATCATCATCAACTGTTTTAACATATTTACTAGCTGGGTTGGGGGCACGATGAGGGTTCGCCTGCCTCATCCGCCAAGTCGTTTGCGCGAGGCTGCAATGCTCATTGACTGGGCTCGGTATGAGGAAACACGAACGATGCGCCTCGGCTTTCCTTTTTGGTCTGACTGCAAGGGTACCTGTTCTGGGGGTTGGATTGGGGAGGGGTACTGTATGGTCCTGGGCTGCTTGTGTTGAGATATTACCTCAAGGCATCATCATATTTGCCTATATCTGGGCAAACCTCGATGGACCCACCCCACTCAGTCTCGTTGTTTGGACCGTGATATAAGTTGCTTGACTGGATCCTGAGAGGCAATGCCACTCAGAAACTAGGCTGCTTGGTAGGGCCGGGTGGCAGTTAAAGCAGGGAACAGGGCTTGTTGAGAAGGGGAGGTCTAGAAACACCTGCTGAGGCAGTGTGGACGAGAGGAGGGTTTTTGCGGTTTGGTGCTGTGGAAAAATGTCTTAAGCCATGTGCGGAAGGTTGGATCCATGAAGCAATGGCGCGCTCAACTGTTGGACCTAGATTTGAACGGGGCATATCAGAGCGTCCCCCACAGGAGTGGGGTGCGGACTCGCCCATAATGAATTGTTCTTGTTTTTCATAGGGGAATCCTATGTGGGATTGGCGTGAGTATTGTAATTGGCCTAGATGTTGTGGTTGTTGGTAGGAGAATTGTGGTGGGACTCAATGCTTTGTTGCTTGTGATAGGGATGTTTGCCTGCTGCACGGTTCACAAATCAATAGTGGGTTCGTTTTTGTGTTCCCTGCCACTTGATCACCTGCCTTGTTGCTGCCTGTCGCCCTCAGCAGCCTACGGGCCTAGGACAGTTTTTCTTGTCAGGCCAGCCATAGTGTTTCCAAGAGGAGTCCCATTCTTCCGTTGGGACTGTGTTGGCTTCCTTGACATCCTAGTTGCACGCAAAACCCAAAACCTGTGTCAGATTCCCAGCATGGCTCCCTGTGGCACCGGGGCTCAAATCTGATGTGCCTTCTGGCTCTCGCAGGATCGAAAGGTCCTGCCAGAGCACATGGGCCGGGCACCCAGCACTTGAGGGCAACAGATCAATTCTTCTGTATAGGCCCGATATAGACGTGCTTGTGGATTTGCGATATGTATATATCTATGTATTCTCGTGAATTTGCGCTGAAATCAAGAAGAACAAACTGGTGTCCTTCTTTCGTCTGTGGCCACTGTTTGCGAGCCCTTCATGCGATCGAACTTATTTCGGGCAATGTTGTCAATCGCTCAACGGATGGCATTTGCAGGATGAGCTTGGGAGCCATCGAAGAAGAGCCTATCAGTTTTAAAGGGGAATGCCTTCCATAGGCTTTTCAAGATAATTTTGCGTAGGCAGGCTTGCATTGGCATTGCGCATGAGCTGCCATTTACAAACTTTAAGAGTGGCGCCTGAGAAAAGTCTGCGTAGGCACTCCGTGTGGGCGCGTGTTGCTGCGTAGCCTCAAGTAGGCACCTTTCCATTGTTTCACGCACCTGACAAATTGACATGACCCCTTCGGGTTCTGCCTTCAGAGGTGCTTATGTGATGAGAGGGCGAGCAAGTTTTCCACCGAGCCTGTGAACGATGTGTTGGTACTAGATGTGCGGTGGGAAAACTAGTTTCTACTACTATACTAAGATACAATTGCGAACGAGGGATCATGATTACCATGGATGAAAGTTCCAGTAGGGAGTGAGTGCGGCATGGTCAGGAGTCAAGAGGTGCAACAAGTGTCTAGCGGATTCTGCCGGTGTGAATCGCACGCTGGGTCTAGACAACATCTTCGATGCCCCAACTGTGGCTTCCCCGACTTGTGGCACACACTTTGAGCACTCTTTTGATTGTAACTCTCAAAAGGCAAATCCACTGGAATTCAAAACGCACCTATGACGTTTCGCCGTGCTGTCACACTGGGCCGAGGTGTACTTGTGCCGCTGTGCGCCTGCAGAGCTCGCGATGCTTGTAGCGCCTGGCCTGCCGTACAAATAGTAACCGGAACCCTTGCAAAGCCCAGGCGAGTCTAAAGCATTCAGGGTGCGTCGAGCATGCAGCAACTTCCCTTCTCGCTGTTTCTTAAACAGGTGGTTGCATGTGCATGCTCTGAAAAAAGAACGGGCTCGACATTTACTGTAACAATTCTCACGAGGAGTCAGGTGGCTTGTTTGATCTGTCAGCTGACATGTTGTGCATTTGCACACAGGTAGATAACATGTTGGTGTAGGCACCTTGCGACAGTGCGTTTGCTATCGCTGATCGAGCTGATCGCTAGAACATGTTGCCAATATTCATCACTGAAGGGCCAGGTCCGATGTTGCTTGTTCTTTTCAGGCAGCTTTGGAGATGCCTACCTGATGAATGTACTCATCCTCAGTACTCCTTGCTGCGCTTGTTGATAGTGCACGGTTGCTTTGTCTGAACCAATCCAGCTATGGCAAAAGCTGCGGACAATGTTATTCTTGTCATGTTGTGTTTTATATTCTCTTTGAGTTCAGATGCTAGGCTTGAATTCGCGCCTGAAAAGCAGGTTTAACGTGGATTCACCAGGGCGAAGTAGATGGCACAGTTATTTTTCTGGCTAAGTAGAGAGTACTTCTATTCCAAACTCGGGGGAAGTGCGCCATGTACTTTTTTCCCAGCAGGGTATGCCTTGCATGGCTGAACATGCTGTTGGATGCCATTTGCGCTCATCTAGGTGATGATCGCCATAATGGTGGGCATCCGATTTGGCGGCGGCCGGGCCCCCGGAGATGTCGCAGAGTGCCTGAAGTTGCTTGCGTTTGCGTTCGAAAGACATGCGCTTGAAACACAACATATGAACTTATTGTTTGGGCAAATGATGGGCTGGTATGATTGGCTAAATTACCAGTAGAGCCAGCAAACCCATGGGCGGACGTTTCAAAAATATAAGCTGCAGTTATGTTTCTCTTCCTTTTCTTCTTTGTGTTTCTCTTCCATTCTAGCTTCGCGCTTGCCGTGTTTCCTTTCGGCCCCCTCGAGGCTATACCCCGGTCATGGTGGGTGGCTACGCGCTGGTCTGGGGGAAGCTTGTGTGCGGCCAACTCGAGGCCTCATGAATGTCGCGGCGATGGCTCGATGCCGCAGTTCAGTTCGAGAGCCACGAAGCACTTCACGGGCCAGGCCCATTTCCATTTAAGAGGTGAGAATGAATATTTTGGTTAGACAAATCTTCCCACTTGCCAAATTTGGGGATATCATCCAGGCACAGGTCAGTTTTGGGTGTATGCTCATGCTGGCATCTGAGACCGCTCCTGCGCAAACACCCCTGGAAATCCCTGGTACCCAACAGACTGGCCATTCAAGAAGATTTATCAGATGGGGAGTTGCACCCGTTGATGATTGCCGCCCAACCCTACTTTGCGATCATTTCAACACGGTGCCCACCATGATGATGGTCTCGAGCAGATTCTGAACCCGGATGGCAATCTGATCAGGGATGTGCGTTCTGACTTGTCTTGAGGTTGTTGCCCGGGCAGCGCCCAAAGCCATTCTGCTAACAGCTGCACGTTTTTCGCCGCTCTGAGATTAACTCAGGCCACACGTCATTTGTCCGGCTTTCGGATCTGCCTGCAACCAGAGCATGGCTTGCGGCTGCCCAGCGTATGCTGCGGGACGTCACTGCTTTAGCCCTGCCATGGACATACTGAAATTGACCAGTAGCGAAGTGAATCCCTTATGTTGCTTGATGTTTGGCGCAGCTTCGGCGGATTTACCTTGCATGCGTGTGTTGGAACCGGCACGCAGGCGCTGACAGAGTAGATGTTCGAGTGAACCTGAAGGGGGCCCTGTGCCATTTGGAGGGAAACAAAACGACGACCCATTTGGGAAGAGGGAGAGCGAATAGGATTCTGGGATTCTCATGGTCCATTGTCCAGTGCGCTCGGAAAGGGTAACAGGGATCTTTACATTATACACCTGAACATTGCCTTGTAAATGGAGGTTTCCCTTTATTCTGGCGGAAAAAGCAACATGTTTCAAATGGTTGCAAAATGGAGATCTGTTAAGATGGGATGTGCTTGTTTTGAAGGCCCGCGAAAAGAACAGGCGCGCCGCCTTACCAGCAGTGTGCAGTCTTTCCTGCCCCGGCATGCCCCATAAAGTGCACGATGAACAGGTGCAAGGCCAACTGGTGGGCCTGGTTTGTCACATCTCAGTGGTGATCGCCGCCTCGTTGTTGATGTTGGTGAGTTTGTACTCGCGCGCGCAAGGGGCAGTTTGCGGGATACTTGAATTAAACACTTTGAGTTAATGAGCCCACCGGCTAAATAGGGGGATGTCCACATGTTTATTGAGATTCTTCATTTTGCGGGGGCAAGATGACCTTCTTAATCCACAACCAAAATCCGAGGTCAGCATGTTGGAAATCCCCCCACTCGCCCTATGTTGGTCATGCTTCTGTTTGCAACTGGGGAACCTCATGGCCGCCTTGAAGCGCAATCCAGAACGAAGTCTCATTCCCACGTTTCGTTTGTCTCCGACGGGGCAACCCCGCAAACCCACGAAGTTTGCGGTTTTCCGTGGGCGTGCAACTCCCAGAACAAATGCCCGTTGAGAGTGCCCATGATCCCTAGGCCCCTGCTAGACATATCTTGTTTGGTCGGCTGCGGCTGTTTTTGCTCTCGCTCGCTCTCTCTCTCTCGCGCTTTGTCTTGGTGTCGCCTGCCAGGTAGGCCAGCCCAGAACGTGGTGCCTCCTCCAGGTCATGGGCCATTTGAACCTGGCAACTTGGATCGAAGCAGAGATGACCAGTTTGGCAGTAAGACGAGTCTCGGACTTTAGCTTAGTTTCGGACTTTCGCTGACAGAAGTGTGCTTGACTAAAGTTGGTTTCAGGCGCATGCGGCTAATGAATGTTCGACATGACGCGAGCCATGACACCAACTGCCCTTGACTCCACTTTGGTGAGAATTATGGTTATTCAGTTGTAAATAGTGTTTATGGTTGATAAGACGGTTCCCTTGGCTGTCTCCCCACTTCTCTCCCCACTTCTGCCCCCACTTGTCTCCCCACTTCTCTCCCTGCTTGTGCTCGGTGATGCTTGGTAGCGCGACCGCACGTGTCTTTCCCACTTGTCGTGCTGCTTGTGCTTGGTGACTCGGACCTTGTCAACGGCTGGTCTCTTCACTTGCTTGCGCTTTTGTTGCCACAGATTGTCGCCCCACTTGTCTCCCCACTTGTAGGACCAAGACTTGTCTCCCCACTTGTCTCCTTACTTGTCTCCCCACTTGTTTCAACACTTGTCTTCTCACTTCTCTCCTTGCTTGCGCTTGCCACGGCTTGTCTCCCCACTCTCCCCGCTTGTGTCCCGCTTGTCTTCCCACTTGTCTCCCCGCTTGTGTCCCTGGTACTTGTCCCCCTGTTTGCGCTTGCTGACCTGGACCTTGTCACAGCTCCCACACTTGTCTTTCCACTTATACTGCCAGTTGAGCCCTGCAAGTGCTTGCTGATGCGGACCTTGTCACGATTTCTCTCTGCACTCGTGTCCCCGCTTGTCTCCCTTTGTCCCCACTTGTCTCCCTTTGAGTGCTTGCTGACTCGGACCTTGTCGCTGTTTGTCTTCCTACTTGGCTCCCCGCTTGAGCAGCGCATGTATAGTGAGAGTCGCATCATATCGACCTGTGCTTAAGCAAGAACTCCCCCCGCGTAAGGCGGTGGCGTCAAAGCTTGCGCAAGCCAACACTCCAAGGGCGCAAGGTGGCGCAAGCTGGCGGCGTAGGCAAATCACTACGACGTAGCAAATCATGACACGTTCACGACATGGCTGACTTGTCTCCCTTTTTTCCTGCTTGCGTTTCCACGCTCGAACCTTGTCGCGGCTTGTCTTCCTATTGTCTCCCCACTTGTCTTCCCGCTCCCTGCTTGCCTCTCTACTTGGGCTTGCTGGCTCAGACACTTGCCTGGCACGTGCGCTGTTGGTATTCCATGGCATGGAGATCAAAGCTGAGACAAGACTGACGACATGCTTGCCCCATTGGTTGATCCTCGTTGTCTGCGCTCTCATGCAAGGCAATGCCTTGTTCTTGACTTGGCAGCTTGATTTGGCTGCCCAGATCCAATTGAACCGAGCTGATGTGCGCAATTGCTGTTTTTTGGGGGTCGGTGCTGGTTTCATTGAATTGAGTTGTCCCCGATGGCACACACAGGTCGTAGGAGGCTCACGAGAAGTTCAGGGCAGGTTTGGGGCCCAATGAACTTGGAGACACTCCTGGAGTTCTTTGTCATTGGCTCGGTCCTTGCTCATGGATTGACTCAGGTGATCATGACGCTTCTCTACGTGGTGGTCGGGGCTGAAGCCTCTTCGACCTCCTTCATTGACCAGGCCGAAAAGGGCTGCCTCAGCGGTGTGCAAAAAATGGGTGTGCCTTGAAAGGGTTGGTTTTCCGTTGGTTTCATTTTTGACCAACCAGAGGGTCACACAGGAAAATGCAGAGGTATATATAGTTCTTTGGACGAAGTATAGCGAGCGCAAGTGCTGGTACTTTCTCACGCACAACGAAAGGTCCCTTACTTGGGGATTATGCATTTGTGCAGCATAGTACTTTGCTCACATTCCTTGTTGGCTCATTAGACAATCAACCATCCGGAACCTCAAGCATTCAGACAACCCACATGGCACCAACTGTTTGGAGGCATACCTGGTTTTGACACGCCCGATTGACAGGGGCGTTAAAACGGGCTTGTCCATGAATATTTTGTTCTGGGTCTTGTTGCACGTGATGACAGAGTGGTTGATGTTAGCCGACGCGATGTCTGGAAATTCAAGCTGATAGCTTGACAACCTGCCGATGTGCAAGTCAGCAACCTGCAACCTTCACCTGTCATGCCTTCAACAGACTGTGCATGGGGTTTGGACATAGATGGCACTCGGTGAACAAATCAGCTGCTTATTTTGCTTAGCAGAAAGATGCACGCCGACATAAATTTAGGTCAAGTTGTGGAGAGACGATCAAGGTAATTCTACCCAGGCAAGTTGATAAACTGTGGATGTTTGTTCGGCAACCGGTTTTACCTCTTCGTGCTTAATTTAGTCCTTCGCCGGTAAGATGCCGCTTTTGTCTAAAGGTCTTCTGAACTCATTTGTATCGTGCTTCTGGTCGCCCGCTCGCTCGGAAGGCCAAAGGAACAGTAAAGCGGGAATGACATCGGTTTTCATTGTCCCTAGATTCGTTTAACTTGAGGTGGTTGCAACTGCCCCTGACAAGTTTTAACTTACGTTGCCGGCAACTATTGGCTTGCATGCCAACCGACAAAAAACTCAACATGACAGCTTAACCAGGACAGAACACCCTGGATACCAAATAGTTAGGTGGTGTCATCTCCAGTAGTGGTCCGGATTCCCAGCAAAAGATACAATGCCCCCACCCAAGAAAGCAAGGATTGATTGATCCTGGGTTCGCATCATTCGGTTCGCATTATTTCAAATTTACAAGGACTTCCACAAACCACCTTCCGCCTCCCGGCAAATAAAACCACCTGCCAATCTCATTTGGCCCCATTAGGGTTCCTTTGCTTCCAAATAATTGGTCTCGCTTTTATTTACCATAATTACACTCATGGCTTGGGGGAGGTCTCCAATTTGAGGAAACACCATCACGCGCTGGAGCCCACTGCCAGGCGTTTCCTTCCTTGAAGCACCAGGTCTCCTATTTTGCGGTGGTCGCTGCTCGGCAAATCTTGTGCTCCTGGTGCAGATCCCACTCCCCTCGGCTTCTGTGTGCTTTTGAACATGCTCACGCGGACAAGTGGGGCGTTTTGGCGGTATATGGCCAACATCGGTCATCCATTGTTTTCTCGTTTGAGAAATGGTCATCAAGTCTGAATGACCCTCCAAAACGGATGGGTGGACTTTGCGCTCGTGGTGACGAGCACGAGGAAACATTTGGATAATCTGGGGTCTCCTCCAAAACCGCTTTATATGTTAAGAGTAAATCTAGAACAGAGTCAGAAGATAGCTTCTGTGTACCCCAGAAGATGTTGGCTGAGAAATGAATAGACGGGTGTGAACTCCGATTTGTCAAGCCGAAAGGAACCAATTCTCCTGCTGCTTTGGGCTTGCTATTGGTCAGGAGAAACGGGTGATATTCCGTAGTTGTGTTTGGTTTGTCTGATTTTACGGATTGCTATGTTCGTTGACTAGTGCCGTTTCCACGTTTCCACAGGGCATGCCCTTGGAAAGAGAGGTGGTGTAGTTGGAATCTGGTCCATGACGTTTGTTTATTCCGATTCCTGTTTGACGGAAGCCGTCGCTTTGGGCCTGGAAGTCATATCTCCCAATAATTTGCTTGAGTGTTTGCCTTCGATGCAAATCAACCACCACAAACGTGTGGAATTGCGAGCCACTACAGTTTCCGGTAGCTTTAACGAATCTCCACAGGGGCTCCAACGAATTCCTTGATGTGTCCAGGTTCAACCACGAAGGTGCAGGATGTGAATTGAATTTCTTGTGATTGGGTTCCGTTGCTTGTTGTTGTAGAGTTTGTGTGTGTGTGCGGGCTGTTTTGAGGTGTACCAGTTTTGGTTTCAAGCGAGACCAAGAAAAGAAAGCCGCCCATTTTCTGGCCCACCCCGCTCTCCCCCCATGTTCTACCATGGATTTTAGTTAGACTCCCTAAGTGCGAGGATTCGACAATGACTGGAATCTGAATTTGGGGCTCCGTGTTTTCAGAAAAATCCACTCGCCAGAGTTCCCGCCTTCAGCTTTTTGCACCTCGCCTTGCTCGCCGAGTGCCCGCACCTGGCCCTGGCCGGCACCGCTTGGCTGGAGCGGATACGCATCGCACAGGCGGGGTGCGTCTCGGTCTCGGGTTTGGAGGCCTTGTCTCCTGCCTTTTTGTGAAGGGGGCTTACCTTTAGAATCGAGCACCAGCAAAATGGTGACACTCTGTTGAATCTCCATGGCCACTGGGATGATTACGCGAAGAAAAAAAACACTTGCCCTTGATTCACGATATATTTGTCTGAGCTCTTGAACCATGGCCCGCAGAACTGGAACTGGCACTAGAATATGTTCGAATCCGTTTGGCTTCTCAGTTGGAAAGTAGGCAACCTTGATGGAGCCGCCCTCTCCGTAGACCTGGGAATGTGTCAAAATAGGGGTACCCTCCAAAAGCCACGCGATCCCGAGAGCCAGGTGGGGAGCCGTGTTTGAGCATTGCAATAGAGGAAGGGTGGTGGGACGCGGGTTATGCCATACCAAGAATGGTTTCTTTGGCTATTATACACACATGGATGGAATCCAGACGGCTTCGACCTTGCTTGTTTCTGTTCAATCTACTGCAAGCAACTGATGACACATCGACGTCCATGCAGGCCAGTGTGTTGATGGGCGCAAGTCCCAACCACCGGGCAACCATCAACACAAATGGCTTATTCGAAACCACTTGACACAATGAGTGCGATGAATTGGGGAGCCCAGCGGCTCGGATCCAAGTATGAGAACAGAAGCTCGCAGGCAGGTATTTGTCCAAATCGAGGACCCGTAAAAGGTGGTTTTCCTGTTGGTTGCCATCTAAACCAAGCTGAAAAAGGTACCTTCAACGACAAAAAACACACAGAGGGCTGTCAGAAATTCTCTGGAACCCACAACAGTGTTTGTTGGGGGAAAGCTAGCCTGATTCCACGCGCGGAGAAGACGTAACGAATAGCACAAAGTCGTAGAAGCCAGTCAGAATGGGGAGTGAAATCACTGGTTCTCGCAATTCCAGGATATATGTTGGCACGAATCCTGTCCTTGCTGTTGTGTGTGTGTGTGTGTTGTGTTTTTCACATATTTGCAGAATTACGTGTAACTCAGCAAGGCCTGGTTACTGTTGTCCAGCTGAGCCCTGGCTGAGCCCGCACAGCAGGAAGCAGGTGTTCTGCCACGACTAGTGGAAAGCGAGGCGATGTAGTGTATGACAACTGCTGGAGGGAACAGCACAATGTTCCTTTGACCCAAAAAAAGGCTCAGCTGCTAGCAGCGAGTTTTTTGGTAGGGACCTCATGTTGAGTCTGTCCAGCCCCCTTGAAGTTATAAATCACACAAAGGGTTGCTCCACAGCTCAGAGGAAGCCATGTATGTACTTGCGCAGCGCAACAGGAGTTAGTCCGCGGCAAGTAGCCATGCGTTGCCGGTGTCAGGGTAATTATTGTGGCAATTTGTTGAGGACGATCTTGGATATATAATTCCAGATACTCACAGAGAGCACGGTGCAAGTGTGTATGTGTGTGTGTGTGCGTACGTGTGTTGTGTGTTTATCTCTGTATGTGACTTTATGTGTTTGTGCGTGTTTGTGTGTTTGTCTCTCTGTCTCTGTGTCTCTCTGTCTCTCGTCTCTCGTATCTCTCTCGCTCTCTCTCTCTCTCTCTCTCTCTCTCTCCCTCGCTCGCTCACGCTCTCTCTCTCTCTCTCTCTCTCTCTGTCTCGCTGTCTCACTGCTTCTCTGTCTCCTTGTCTCTCTGTCTCTTTGTCTGTCTGTCTGTCTGTCTGTCTGGCTGGCTGGCTGGCTGTCTGGCTTGTCCGCCCTCCGTCCCTCCGTCCCTCCGTCCGTCCGTTTGTGTGTTTCGCAGGAACCCTTCAGGTGGTTGGCTCAAAGGGCCATTCCGATACCATGGTGTTCAGGTCTCGTCAAACGAGTTCACGGAGAGGGCGCGTGCGGATACACAGGACAGGGCAAGAGCCGAGTTGCTCTGAGCTGACGAGTCCACCTCACATGCCACGACACAAGTACTGTGAGCTCCTTTTGGGGAGGTGTCTTCTTCCTTACTCAAGTTCTTTGGTGTCAGTGCCGTTTTGTCATATTTGTGGGTGTGGGAGTTGATTGCCTTACTTCCAACAGAGAAGCTTGCCAGCTGTGTCATCCCTTCACAAGATAGATCGTGCAACCCCAGCTCCTGTTGCCGTGTTGGGCTCGCCAGAACTGTTCATGGTCAAGGTGTCTGTGTCTGTGCACTGTTGGTTGTCTATTGAATTTGCCTTTGTTTGTGTTGTTGTTTTGGGGGCGGGGGGCTGGTTTCCCACGAAGATAAGTTCTGTCCTTTGCCAACAATGGAACGACTGCTTCAAAATGTCCGGCATGTTGAGGTAGCTCCTAGACTTTACGTGACATGGCAACCTGACATGGTGAAACGACAACGCTCCTGACGCTCGTGTATGCTTCAATTGATCATATCAGCGATACATAGTCAGTCACGGGGGTCAAGCATGGTTTCAGGTTGGTTTTCGACAATCAAGGGTGGCTGAAATGTTGAAGCGGACCCCCCATGTTTGAGAGCTGTACATCCCGTGAAAAGGCGCTACAGAGAGGGGGTGACCCATGCCTGGCTGCTTGCGGGAACCAGGGAACCAGGCATGACAACCTGGCGATAATTGGATAAAGTTGGAGTTTCCGGAACGCTCATTGGTACTTGAATAAAGATTATGCATAAGTCCTCCAGGGCATGGCAGATGGACATGTTCACGATTTGTGTGTGTGTGTGCAGCGGCTTCATGTCTCCAGCTGTCCATGTGCACGGGCTTTTGATGGGCAATTGACCAGTTTGAAATTGGTAGCCATTTATTCCGTGTCCTGGATGGACCTGCAAGGTCGCGCCTGCACCAAACAGCTGCCACTAGCGAACGTGTTGCACCGTTGGCGCCTTTCAACTTCCATCCCGCAACGCAGGACAGCGTGGACACGAGTAGCTCCATCGGCACGTTCAGACTTACCCCCGCCAGGCCGTGCCCCTGGCCGACCACTTGTCGTGGGAAACGACCCGAGTAAGCGCACTTGAGTTCTGTGTGTTGCGCTTCCATTATGCTACCGATTCTCGCGCAATGTACTCTCCCTAATGTGAACTCTCGGCCCCTCCCCCCCCAAGAATGAATATCAATTGTGTGGAATCATGTTTTATTAAGGTATCGGAGGGCCCTGTCTTTCTCACAGCTAAATGTGCTCCCCTCCACCCAAGGGCTGGACATGCAAGTTTTACACGTGTTTTTTTTTGTTAATCAAATCTGGGGTTCTTTTTCGCTGTAGGATCTTTGTCTTTGACCCCCGAAAGGATACCCCGCAAATGCACATTTTAGCCAAACAGTTATGGGTGGGTGGGTGGGTTGGTTGCATGGAGTGTGCATGGTTGGTCAGTGCATTGGAATACTGATATTTGGATGCTTGAAGGCATGGAAGGATGCTTGGATGGGTGACACAATGGGTTGATGGACAAACCAGTTGGTGAGTGGACAAACCCACACGGTGGATCTTTGACCGCCCTGGGGTCCTGGCGTCCCCAAACTGTCACTTGACGCACACGGAGCTCTTAACTTTTGGGGGTACCATTTGGGGAGGGAGGAAGAGAGGGAGGGAGAAGGGGGTCAAAGATTCTGTGACTTGTGGTGGGCAGCTGTTGGACAAGGGAAGTGCTGAACGTGACCCCAAAAAAAGGGTTGTCAGCAGTTTAGTATTGGTTTAGCATTAGGTCAATTGAAAGTACTAGCTGCGGGGTCGGTTTTTGCTTTTGTTTGGAAAGATGTTAATGGGGGTGGATCTCGTAATCCGGGGATGCGATTTATGAAAAAGCTGATGCTTGTCCCATTCAGGGAAGTGGAATGATTAGCCTCGTTGCCGTGGCCCCTTTAGGCACGGCTTGAATGCTTCCACCCCGGATAGAATCCATGCTGGTGACTCGGGCTTGCTTGTCAACGCGTTTCCTCGTGTTTCCAGCTTGCTGGCAAAGCTTGTTGAAAACAACGTCACGCTCAAAGGGTTTCTTCTCGAGTGATTTTTGTTTTTGTTGGGTCGCCCTCAATGCATGGCGAGGCTTCCTTGCCTTCCCAATAGTAACTGGAGAGAAACGCTTGTGCTTCGCCAACAATCTCCCGTAGCTTCGCAACCCCGGCCGTCAAATCAGGAGCATCCAAAGTGGTGAGCGTCAAACAAAAGCGCAGGGGCAGCCCCAATGCCAATGGGCTTGGCCGCATTCTAGCTTGGGGGTGCCTTTTTTGCTTCTTTTTTTTCCGGAGCACGGAGCCTTCAGTTGGGGTGCACGTCGTCAAGACACCGTTTCTGTCATGTCAACTCCCACTTGATGAACCTAAAGGGTTCCCCAAAAGTGAAGGAGTTTGTCTTGAATGGGCCTCTTGACCAGCCAGTGTTTATGAATCTGTTTTCTAACGTGCTCTTCTTGCATTAGTACCCACTGCATGGGGCAAACCTTAAAGCCTTATAACCAGCCTGATTGAGATCACGATCCGTCCATTTGATTTGACACGGCTCTGTCAATTTGAGCCTTACAAGCCTTCATGCATAGAGCTGCACCTGAATCAGGGTTGCTCGCACTTGTGAAGGTTGGCCAAAACCCAAAAGGGTAGAACGGTAGAATTTCGATTTGCTTTGAGGCAGGGACCAAGCCTCTGCGTCTCTCTATTGGAGCCTCGACCGCTTGCCGCAAGGCCCAGGAGCCTTTGCCTGCGGGCCGTTCTGCGGTTCAAGGACGCGGTTGTGGACAAGCTGAGGCTGGGGGCTCAAAGGGTTCGGGGCCGGTTGGTTTGGAACGCTGGCTGCCCACTGCGTTCGTCGAAGGTGTAAACGTGCTGGCACGAACGCGCCTGAAAATATGAGCTGAGAGTGCCGACCTGTGGAGGAAGATGCGTGTGAATTAACCTCTCAAAAAATGGGGTCTCAAAACAGACGCGTTTTGAGAGGTTTAAAAGATGGTTTGTAAAAAGATGTTTGTTTGTCAGTGTTTTTCTTTTTCTTTTTCCTGTGAAAACACATTTAATAGTGGCTGATTATTGCATTCCCCAATAGAGTGGAAGGCGTAACATGCTGAGCACTGCCTTGCATGACTGGTAATTTGCGGTATTTTTGACTACTTGCCGAGCAAGAACTGTGTTTTCGAGGCCACGCCGCCACGGGCGGTTTCCGACCGGCGGGTTGTTTTTGTTGGTATCGCCAGTCTGTCTTGAATATCCGGCGCACGGAAGTATCATTTGTAGTTTCCGGAGTCTGGTCGCCAATCTGGCCAGTAGTCTGGACCCACAACGGCGCTAAGAGAACCGACAAGGCTTGCATGTTACCGAACAAGGGAAAATGGAAAAGAACAAGGTCGAGTCTGAATCCGAACGGTGTGCACTCTTGGTTCACACACTTGTTTGAAGCGTGCTTTTGGTGCAAGTCTTGGGCTTGTGAATCACCCGAGCTTCGGCCCTTGCCTATATACTAGGGCATGGTTGTGCCGAGAAGGCGATGTTGGAAATGGAGGCAAGGATCCTACTGCCAGCACAAACGCACAGGTGGGACGGACTCGAGAACAGTGAATACCAGCTGCAAACAGACAATCATTGAGTAGTCATTTTCGAAGGACATATGCTTTGGGTGATTTAACCACGCCTTCAGAAAGGTATTTTAGTATGGCGAGTTTGTAACTTAGCAAAGCCAAGCAAGTCCGTATTCAAAGGAGGTTGAAACTGAACTTGATGGATGCTGGCTGTCGCTCATCCTGGGCCGCCTTCCAAATCAGGCAAGTTCCATGCAAAGCTCGGAGACTACCACGTGAAACATCCCGGTGTTTGCAACACAATAAACTACTGGAAATTGCTGGCTAGGCCCCAGAAAAACAAAGCGCTGATGGGAAGTTGCGGCAGAGCCACCGAGGAAGGAAGCCCTCCCCCCTCCACCCAACTGGTTGCCACGGTTCCACCGAAAAAAACCAAGCAGGAAGTGGACTGACGAGCTGATTTGCATATTCGTCCTGGTCTTGGCCTTTGCAGCCGCCTTGATCCCGGCCACCGACATCCACTCCTTGCTGCTGCTCTTTGGCACAGGAGCCCAGCTCAGATTTGAGTGTGCGCCCTTATCGGTTGTTATTTAAACCGAAAGGAAACCAAGCATTTTAGGGCCCTTCATTTGCGGGACCTCTGTAAGGGTGCGTCCCCAAAATGCGCGGGTTTCCCAGGGGTCCCTTTCAAGCCCGAAAAGGGGTAATTACCCTCAAAAAAGGGACCCCATTTGTTTGGCGGGGTTCCCTTGAGAGAATATATTTCAAGCAAACATACTTTAGAGCCTCCGGCTCAGTCCGCCGACATTGTCCTCTCCCTTTTTTCCTTCTTCCTCTCTCCCTTGTCTCCCTCGTGTGTTCTGGCGTCCTCTCTCCCTCCCTCTGCTCCCCATCCTCCCCATCCCCCCAAGCCTCTCTCTCCTCAATCTCCCTCTCTCTGTCGCGCTTTCTCTCTCTCTCTCTCTCTTGTCTCTTCTCTCTCTCTCTCGCTCTTTTTGTTTCTCTGTCTCTTTCTGTCTCCCTGTCTCCTTCCTGTCCACGCCCCTCTACAGAAAAAGGGTACCCTAACTCGAACCTCTCTACTCTCTCACTCTTTGTCTCTCTCTCTCTCTCTCTGTCTTTCTGTGTCTCTCTTTCTCAGTCTCTCTCTTTCTCTCTCTCTCTCTCTGTCTCTCTCTGTGTCTGTCTCTTTCTCTGTTTCTCTGATTCTGGCTCTGTCTCTGGCTCTGTCTCTGTCTCTCTCTCTCTCTCTCTCTCTTTCTCTTTCTGACTCTCTGTGTCTGGCTCTCTCTCTCCCTCTCTGCATTGCAGCGTCACATGTCGCCCTGAGTTGCCTCGATGTCCAGGCACTGCCCCTTCATGACCCTGAACTGTCATCTCACTATTGGCTTTCCCTTGATTTCCCCTTCATGTCCTTTTCACGTTTCCCGTGATGTCCTGGTCATGTCCCTTCCATTCCTTTCAACTCCCCCTTCATTTCCCTGACATTTTCTCGGTATGTCCGTGTCATTTTCCATGTATGTCCCGTTCTTCGTTGCAAGTCATTTCCCTACATCTCCCGTCGTGCCGATTGGTGTCCTTGTTCTCATTCCCCCTGCACTCCCCTTGTTTTCCTTTCTGTCCCTTGCATGTCCCTTTCGGTTCCCCTTTGTTTCCGCTGCTTTCCGGTCGCACTTCCTTGCATTTCCCCCTTGCTCCCCAATATTTCCCGCAAAAAGCGATGTTTTTCCAGCGTTTTCGCAACTAGGACGTCCAAAAACACGGAGTTTTCCAGATTTTCGGCAAAAGGGGGCAGGAACCCCAAACCAGCAAAGAGCCGGCAGGGGGAATCGAGCCGGGGGAGGGCGGGGGGGGAGGGGGGGGGCGAAACCCTGCGCAATTGACGTGCTGCTGAAGGCCACCTTGCAAAGGTCTGAGTCCTTCATGACTCGGCCTTCCGCTGTGCTCACCATTGCCGGTGCATAGGATCCATCCCGTGGCATGTTCAGGTCCTGAGGTCAGTATAAGCATTGCTGTTAATAGACTGAGCGAGTCTCGAGGATACGTTCGGCCATTGGTACGCAATCCAGTTTTTTGAGGCTCTGTGGCACAAGGATTGAGGGAAACTAAGGGACCCCGCCATGCGGGGGTCGTTGAAGACAATCCTAGTTTTGTGGTACGATCAAGTCAGCAAGTGGTTAGCAGCCTGGGTTGCAACCGACCAATGATAGGCTTGACTCCAATTGAGGCAATAAGGCCAAAGCAAATGAGACGCCAGTTATTATTACTTTTATTTTATCTCGCGATGGATTGGCCAACGCCCACCTGTTGGAGCACAGCACAAAATTCCCACTCAGCGACCCAATGCTCATCTCCGGCAGCGGCAAAACGGATAGAAAAACGCTGTCTTCAAGCTGTACAAAACACCTGGCCTTCTGTCAACTTGATGGTTCTCAGTGAATTCCGACTGCTTTGTATTGAGAATTCCGTGCTCAACTTGATGTCCACACCGTAAGACATGCATAGACATGCATGACAAGGGGTTACCTCTCAAACAACTGGCCCTTTTTCTACGCGTTCTATAAGGGAACCATGTATGGACCCAGTTCTGCCACAGGTGTTTCTCCGAATGGGGGGAACCCCGAAACAACCCACGCAAATAAGTGCCCTTTCAAAATGATGCTGGCAACTGAAAGGCTGCTTTCCTCTAGCATGACACTCTTTCGGGGTCCGCGCTTGGCTTTGGATCCCGGAGGGTACCAACCTAATGACCATTATGATCTTGAAGAGTTGGACTGCCCTCAACCATGGTTGCTGGGCGGAAACAAATGATACAAGGGTCTGAATCAGTACTAACGTGGTTTTTCCATGGTCCCGACCAAAACTAGTTTGTTGTATCCCACCCCACCCCCAACGCATTCTAACTGGCAAGCCCCTTCAATCACACCGGTGTTTCCAGGAAATAGGGACCTCACAAATTGCTGGTTTCTTTGTGGTTTACCTTTGCGTATCTCCAAAGAGGTCGCCCAAAAGGGCATGCCAAAACATGACGACCCCCAGGACCTGCGCTGTTGCTCTACAACACCCGGGGCACCAACCGATCTCGGAAGCTGGACTGCGGCTATTTCTTGCTGCGCTTCTCCACTGTGCCACGGAAGCAGAGCTGTGGCCGGTTCGTGTGATAGTTCACAAATGATCGTGGAACAAGTTGTAGCAAAACAAATCAAATGGGAAATGGGCCTGTGGCGTTATGACAGCCTGAATGTGCCTCTGTGAAAGAACAGGTCCTGCAGCGGCACCTTGTCTTCCCTTTCGGTTGGTTGGATCCGACCAAAAGTGTGCACAGCAGCCCGAAGACGACTTTTTGTATGACAGAGGGCGACGAATGATTGAGACAAGGTGTAAACTGCAAACGTCTTTGCCACAAGCAGCTGATCCAAGCACTTCTTTGCATTCATGTGCCAGTATGGAAGCAAATGGCTCCTGCACTTTGACTTGCGAGGCGGGCGAACACTGGCAGAAAATCTGGACCTTTCAGCCCGAATGTTGGGCTTGCGTATTCAAGAGATCGGAAGCAGACGTGTCCTCTCAGTGACGCATGCTAGGTTATCGCTAACGCTAGAAGCATATTGCGGTGGTCCAATACCTCTCAAGGCGATGAATGCCTTGCAGTGTCCACGCCCAACGGCGGCTCATGGACGCCAAACACGGCTCTGAGGCGCTGATGTTTGTCTTCCGGGTGGTGTCCGCATGCGCTTTGATCCCCTGGCCGGAAGATGACGACTGGCCCATCTCCCTGCAAGAGCTGGGCGTGGTCCGGCCGCTCAAGGCCGGCCCTCCAAACTCCAAATCGGCCGATGCCACTCTGTGGGAAGGGGATGGGGTGGGTCTTGGGGATGGGGTGGGTCTTTGGGATGGGTGGAGAGCATGAGCGCGAGGGCTGGGACGATACATGGATTTGACTTGGGTTGAAAGCTGCGGGATTTCACGAGCTGTCCTTGACGCATTGATCTGGCTCATTTCAATGTGTTGATATGTGCAGCGGACAATATTGCCAGGATATCAGTTTTGGGTAGGCCTCTATCGGCTGTGGCAGTGTTGCGGGTTTCTCTATGATATGCGTTGAATTAGTGTCTTGAAAGTCACTATGTCCCTTTGCCAAAGGTCCGAAAAGATGCAGGAATCCTAGATGCATTGCCGCACTTCTGGAAGACTCAACTTTGCAGCCTCCGGTTCAGGATGGACAAAGACACGAGCAGCCTTTATTGCAGACAGTATTTAGCAATGATTCCCAGTGTTTAGCCGCGCAGTGGCTTAAAGAACGGTCATCGCAGAGCCTGATCGCCAAAGCAGTGCGCAGTAAGGAGGCCCCTTCTAAATCGGGCCCAGTCAAGTTGAAATAGGGGGACCTCATTGTTTTCTTGTCGAGAAGCAAAGAAAGCAAAGCAAGGTAGCATTTCAACATGCTCTCAACCTCTCTACTGAACAGTAGCAGAAGTTCAGCCATGTTTCAGGCTGGCACAAAATCCATGAAAGTCATTCCAAGCAGGGACAGCCCGTTGTTACAGGGGGGGGAGCCCAAGTCCGTGCTTCACTGATAGGAGGTGTCCATAGCTAGTGGAGCACCCCCGCCACCTTATAACTTATAACTATGGTGCGACAGGTTGAATCACGGGTGCTTTCCATGAATCTGCGCAGCATGTTCCTCTTAATGTCGCTTTTCCTCTCAGGAGGTGCGTAAATGCATGTTCCAGCAGTTGGGGCTGTGTCTTTGTGTAAATACCCTCTTTTGCAGGTGTAAGAAAAGCCAAAAGGAATCCGAGGCCCATTTCTGAGGTCATCCCTATTTGGACACGCACTCAGTTGAGTCCCCGAGAATTCGTGCTTTTCTTTTGGTGCGGCCATTTGCCCGCAGGAGCCTCCCATGAAGGTGGCACTCTTGGGAGTGATTCCCATCTTCAGTCGACTGGCGCGGGGGCTCAGAGGGCGGAAGGGGGCGAGGTGCGTGCGTCCCGCGCAAAGAGGCAAAGTGAAGAAGGGGAGGTGGGTATGTGTCAAAACAGGCCCCAGAAAAGCATTAGGTCTTGTTGGTTTCCTTTTTAAAGCTGGCTGCGAAAGGGTGTCCTCAGCAAAACACATACCCGAGCTCGTTCCTCGAACTGCATGCCGCAGCTTTGGAGTCTCGCCTTAGGAGGGTTCAAAGAAATTGCGCACATGAAGCTCCTTGGGAAGTCCCATGGATGGCTTGATATGACAGCTTCATGTGCTCTTATGGCAAGGATCCTAGTTCTTATGTTTACTAAATTGTGAGATATACCAGGATGTTTTTGATTGAACATTTGTTGCACGCTGCTCCAAACTGGTAGACATGCTCATCATGACACTCAAGAATGCAACAGGATTGCACCAGTGGCCAGAGGGTGACCCAGCACCGCAGGTGTGCAATGCTGGCAGCACGGCATTGCACTTCAATGGGTGAGCTGAAGTGATGATTGTGTGCCTGACACCTTGTCCTACATAGAGAAACAGAAGATCGATGCGATTGCATACTGCGAGTCCATGGGACGTACTGCCAGCCACAAACACAACCTGGTCTAATTCATTGTGCAGACGCCAGAAGCATCAGAGTCAAGGCGATTGCCAGTTGTGACTGTCCTGTTTCTTTCTAGTTGACATGGAGGTCGCCGATATGCAAAGGACACAAACGTACCGTTTAAGGCATGCCCCGAGCATGTATGCAGATTGGGCATCGCCTCAGGGTAGAAGCGCCAAGTGATTCTTGCATCAATCTGGTCGGGTGTTCATGGCATGCTTGCTTGAATCGGGGCACCCTGCACGACGCCCCGGAGAAACATGGTCCCAGCCAAGAAGCCTGAGAGCATGTTCCATGCCGTAAAGGCTTTTCCCGTTCAGGCGATCATCGCCATTATGCGGGTCCAGCGGGAGGACTTTCCAGCTTCGTCCGCAGTCACAGTGGATTCCTTGAAATCCAAGAAGACCATGGTCAATCATGGGGATTGTGTTTGCTTGCTGACACTACACCGAGGACCAGGTGCGACGGGCAACTGCTGAAACATCCAAGGGAAATCAATGTGGGTAGGTCTCAAACTTCCCCAATTACTGCTTTCAGATGGGGATGCGCATAGATCAGACCGTGCGTCGAACAACATGCTATATCGATTTGGCCACATTGTGTACTCTCATGTGATATCACACAAACTCAAGAAGAACCGTTGTTTTTTCAGACTTATCCAGGAGATACCTGTGTGTGTCGCCCTTTGTGGCATGAAGAATATGGGAGAAAACAATCGCGCTCTCCATTGTTCGTTGCCGGACAGAATGCCGTGCGACCTTGTGTATATTGTTTGATGGCAGAGCTCATATACGTAAACATATACACACACATGTACATTCATACATACATGTTACATGTACGTATAATATGTTAATATGTACACACACACTTGTATTTGTATATTTATTATATATGTCTTAGTACAGCGGTACTGGGATACGTCTCGCCTCGTTGGGAATGGCAAAGCAAACTGTCACCGGCAACTATGTGTTCAGGGACTTTGGACAGGACATGTCAGGAGACACAGAGACAAACACAGGCGTGTTTGGCGGCTCCTACCAGCATGTTTGTGGTTCGTTTCATGGACATCCTGGACTCCTTATATACACTCTTCGCTCGAGCCTCTTGCTTAAGGGTACGACCATGGCATTTACGGATTCCAGTCAGCTAGGTGGAGCTCTGGACACCTTGCGTATGCGTATGTGTCAAAATAACGGGACACCAAAACAATGGCGGTGTTCCTTTGGGCTTCCATTTAAACTAAGACGACAAAGGTACCCTCGAAAAACACCCATGTGTAGGGTGTTGTCGAGCCCGAGTTTAAGAATTCACGGTGTCTTTTGCCTGAAAGGGCAGGTTCTTATCGAAGCACCCTGTGTATCAATTCAGTCTGATGTTTTGGCCTCTCGCGGGCCTTCGGAGCGCTTTCCAGGAGGCAGAGAGACGGGAAGAGCTTTCTGTCGTGGAGGCGCCACTCCTGGAAAATTGGACACCGCCTATGAATCAACCAGGGGTTTCCTAGTGAATCAAACTTTATTTCTGGTGGGTAAATTGGCAAAATTATCTTTTCACCCAGACTGGTGCCGGTTGCCTCTGGGTTTGATCAATTCCCACCTTTGCCAACAGAATATTTGCCATGCAAAGTTGTCAAACAAAAACCTTTAGGGGATTGGGGCCAGTCGAGGCCGCTGGGTTTGTAGAGACGGCCTTGAGTCCCTGAAGGGAGCGTGCTTGCTTGCCTGTCAGTATATATGGAGATGAGTGAGCTACGCTTTTGCTGTGGGTAAAGGACTCCCAACGAATCTGGCCCCCTCCCCGCTCTTGCCATGTTCTCACGCATTTTATTTATTTATTTAAAAAAAACAAAACAAAAAGCACGAGTGATATGTATGGCTTCCATTCTTCCAACCTTATTCCCTGACACGATCTAAAACATGCTTCCTTGAGGATGCCTCATGTCAAATTTCACCAGGCAATGCCATTTGAGCGACGCGGGTTTGTGCCTTGCCTCCCACTTGTTTTGGCTTTGATACAACAACTGTCAAGTTGTGCGCGATAGGTCGGGTTTGGCTGGCCATTTGGCTGCGCAATGGCAGGGGCCAGGGCCTTTCCCGGCCCTGTCGAGACATATGGCAACATCTGCTGGAGGTGTTTGTGTCCGCTCGACAGACCCATGGTTCATTTTGTATTTTGCACCAAAAACCAGGAGCCCCAGCTAACAGGAGCCAGGGGGCCACAATTATTGCCCTTCACCAAGAAGCACATATTTGTTGCAGGGCTTGAAGTCCGCTGAAGAGAAAGCCAGGGTTCATTTAGGGAGGACATGATCAGACCGCCCACTATCCGCAATGTTCCGTCCAAGGTTTGGTGAAACTACACAACGGAACGATTGCCCTTGAGGCTAGCAATTGAAGTAATTGGCAGTGGATGGGGGATGAGTTCGGCTCTGAAGAGTCCCGGAACAGTGGTGTGAGCGCAAACAACACACGCGTGCACTTCTTGTTGAGCCATGTTTGCCTTAAACCCGCCTTAGAGGTTCCCAGCGAAGGCGTGAGTGGGCAATGGGGGGGTTGGTGTCTCGAAATGGCGAGCCTCTTGTTGAGACTTCCAGACGAATGCAAAGGAAACCAACCACCTGGCGGCCTGGCAGGGCTAGTAATTTTGAGAAATGCACAGTTGAACGACTTTGGTCCTGGGGCAAGTGTGTAGGTCGCACGTCCCGGGCACTGATCACGCATGGCCGATGGCGCCAGGAGGCGATCAAAGAGGAGTCAGAGGAAGCAGAAGACGACAAGAAGGAGGAGTTTCAGACAGCAGAGGCGTGTCGCCAAGCAAAACAAGAGCGTGGAGGTGTTGCTGGTGGTGATTTCGGGGTTGTCTTGTTGGACTAGGTGTTGGCGTTGGTGGTCTTTGGGGTTGTCTTGTTGTTAAACAGACTTTATCACATATATTCCAGCAGCGTATGCAATCACGACGGGAGTCGGCGATACATGAGTACCTCCATATTGTGAATTCATGGATGGTCACGCAGCTAAGTTTGGGGAATCCACCCACGCTTTGGGGACTCCACACTGCTAAAGAGGCCCTGAAAAATGAATCCGCGTTTGGGGGAATCCACACAACCAATTGACAAGCATAAACGTGTTGGGAACTCCGCGCAGCTAAATGAGACTCCCTGCTTTGGGGAATCCACACAGTCAAATGTTACGCATACACCTTTGGGGAATCCACCCACGTTTCGGGCAATCACACAGCCAAATCACAAGCATTGACGTTTTGGGAAGTCGATGCCAAATGATAAGTGCCCGCGTTTTGGGGAAATCACCCCCATTTTGGGGAGTCCACGTACATGTAGCCAAATGATGTGTCTTTGCGTGTGGTGTGTCTGTGTGTGTGTGTGTCTGTGTGTGTGTGTGTTTGCGTCTGTGTCTGTGTGTATATATGCGGGCTTTGTGCATTTGATTTGTAGTCGTTTCTTTGCATGTTGTCTGTATTTATGCTTTTGTTTGAGGAAACCTCTGCCGATCAGTGTTCGCTGTCTAGTTGTTGGGAGAGACAGCATGCGACGTGTGGCGCCTTCGGAGTTCATGTATTGTTTCGAGACTTAATACGGGTTTTGGCGGTTGTTTGGGTGGTCGGGGGGGGGGGGGAACTTTTTTGATGGCCTATTGAGTACGCAAGCCCATTACCTGATCCTTGCAGGCTCATGCAATGCTTGGGCATCTGAGTGCACTACATCTAGAGATAGCAGGGTGAATGAAAAAAAACGCATTGGATATTTGAAAGTCGTTTTGAATCTCCGTCTGTCATGAACAGTTTCCAATGGGCCTATTCTAAGTGCGCCATCCATTCCTGGAGAATCGCGGGGGAAGTGATGGCAACCAGTCACCACAAGGGTTACTGAACAGAATGGAGAAGATACTCAGTCAGCCGCCCACCCACCCATCCATCCACCCACCCAGGCCCTCACTCTCCCACTCGCGCTGTCCTTCGCTACTTCACTCCGATTCATTCCTTCACTTCTTAACTCTAATTCACTCCTGCACATCTTGCTCGCTCAATAACGGCCTCTTGAACATGCAGGTTTCGTTCCATGTTCCACTTCTCATAGGAAGCCAGCCACAGGATGCTCTTCGGGAAATTGATCAAATCTCTTTCGTCCAGGAATTCTTGTAGCTAGCTGGTTCTTTTGAGCTCAGGTCCTTGTGGTGACCTACACAGATCCTTTTTGCGGCAATTTTGCGACAGGTGCAGAAGACTCGGAGCGACGGATCTTTGCCGATTTCGGCTCCTTGGATTTGGATGGCCTTGGTCGGTTCCCAAAGCGAAACCCAGCGTTGTTTATTTTTGACGGGGGATGCTGAAACCAATTGTTTGGCGTTCTCGGCTTTTGGCCTAAAGTGGAAGTCGAAGATGAGACTAAACAATCCCACGCTGAAGAATCGAGGGCTGTGTTGACATTAGGTTTGGTCGGTTGAAGGGCAATGGCTGTAACATGTTGCGGAAAGTTTTGACGCTGTAGCACACCAGGTTGACGTGGTCCGAACCAAGACATTGTTTGCATGGTGTTTTCGCCAGGGCTTTGGCTGCCCCATCATTGGTCGAAATGTGTTTCAGAGAAGTGTTCAGGAGCCAGGAGCCTTCCAGATGGTGTTTCAGTTGGCCTCAGTCAACCCCACACGAATCAGTGATATGTCCTTGCTGGGTGGGAGCTTGAGCCATGTCCGAGCCATCGACAAGTGCTATCTAGATCAAGCCGTGTCATTTGAACCCTGTGTCCAGCACCTGCCGGGCTGCCACACGACCCCCCTTCAAGAAAGCACAACCTGTCTAGCAGGGAGCCGCTCACTTGTCAACGAGGAATTCATTGAGGGGGAAATCCGAAACTGGATTTGATCCATCAGACTTGTCTCACTTGCGCAGAGCCTTCTAGAATCAACCTTCCGGATTTTCTATGGTTGTCCACTTGCACCCGAAGGCCAACTTGCTGCGTCTAGGGGCAACCCAGCTTCCTCCAGGGCCCAACCAGGGCCCAACCAAAATAGCTGTTGGTGGAGGTCGACGAGCCTCCCATTGACGCCGGCTTGGTGGTTGGCAAGTCCGGGATCTTCCTCTTCCCTCCAGTTGTTTGGTGGCATCGTTTTGCCCCCTTTTTTACCGGTGGTTTCTCCACTCAAAACCAAGTCCTCCTGCTTTTTCCCGCTGAGGAAATGGAAGCCAACATTCCGCCAGAGCACAAATCGTTCGACTCGCAACCACTTTGCGAGGACCGCATCCCGCCGGATATCTGGGTGGCCAGTGGCTTGCCCACCGAAATTCAACCCCGGAAAGGTTCCCTCTTTTCCACGCATGTTTATTGGGCTACTTGGATACTTTCAACGCCAACATTCGTGGGCGGTTTCTGTCTGGTTCACGGATCTGTTGTCCAGAATCTCAAGGATGAGGCACCTTTACGAATGGAGAGGCTAAAGGTCTGAGAAATCTCTCGTTGACAGGTTGTGACCGTGCTGGTTGAGCGCAACAAAGATACATCTATGGAGATCACCGAAGAAAGAAAGTACGCAGCTTGAAGTTCAAGGCGTGCATGCAAGGTTTTTGGAGTGGTGTAGGGTGAGCCATACAACCTGACCAAAGTGTACAGAAGACAAGTACATTGAACATGTCCCTAACATTTGCATCATTCTTTTGAGCGTCTTTTCCAACCTGGTGTGCTGAATAGCCCGTAGTTGTTCCATTTCTTCAAGGGACACGCAAAGGGGATTGCTTTTAATCTGTCATTATCAAATGACTATGGAAGGTAAAGTCCAGGAGAGCCGGGGGCGGAAGTTTCAAAACTATTGTTTGGAGCGCGCTTCTTTTTGCGCGAGCAGCCAGCCAAAACGCCAAGATGCTTCAACTCGTTGGCGGAGAAGCCAAGACACTATCGTGAAGATTATCTGGATCGTGAAACCGCAAAGAAACATACACAAGGGTTCCTGCTCCTTCTTCGGCGTGCTGGTGTGAAGTCCATAAGTACGTGCTCCCCCTGAGTGGGAAGCCGTTCCACCGCTGTTGCTTCATGCTCGTGCTTGCGTGCTCAAGCAAACCATACCAGAACATATAGAAGCCGTGACAGAGGGTGTGCAAAATGGCCCAGTCACAAAAGTAACTATATATTTGAGCCGCGCAAGCGCGAGCGCAGCGACATCGCCTGTTGCAGAGGTGTTGTGTGCAAAACAATCAGATCCTTTTCAAACGTTTCAAACCCACGCGGAGTCCTCATAGAAGCAGGACTTCCCGAAACGGCCAGCCAGACTGGTCAATTGGCTGCCCCTTCAACGTGTCTTTCAGACAATTGTTTCTAGGTAACCATCAAACTGCTGTCTTTTTTGATCTATCTACCTACAACAGATTCTAGATCCATCCATGTTTGTATCTTCCAATCTTGCATCTATCTTTCTACCTTTGACTCTGTCTTTCTATCTTCTTATGCATGTGTCGTTCGATCTTTCCGACTGTGTATCAATCGAAGTGTTATCCATCTATCCAACATAGCTATTGTATTACGTTACCTATCCACACTGGTCTATCTATCTATTTTGATAGAGACGCCACGAGCTTTTGAAGGTCCACTCGCCCAGTGCACACCAGAGGGTTGCGCGAGCGGCGTTAAAACGTCTCGAGCTGTTGAATGCCCACACACCCAAAGTGTGCAGACGGTTGCGCCAGCGAAGTAAACAAACATAGTAAAAACGAGTTGTTTGAAGGAAAGTGCGCAAAGGGTTGCGCGAGCGATGTGAAAAACGTCAAACCATGAGTTTTCGAAGGTCGACCTGCCCAAAGTGCACAGAGGGTTCACTGATAGAAGGCTGCAAAGCAGTGTGTGCACGGCCAATGGTCCCCCTTCTCCGAACCCGCCCCGCACCAGCTCCGAGACCGCTCCGAGCCCGCCTCTATTCTGAAATGTCTCGCGTGTTTCATTGTTTCCTAGCTGCTTCACAAGCAGGGCTTCTCTTTCTTGAGACCACGTGCAAGCACATGCTTAGAGGGCTGACTAAATTAGTTCCAGTACTAGAAGAGAAACACAAGTCCTTGGTCAATATGTGCTAAATAAGAACACACATTCATATAATACATATATGTATGAATAAATTATAATCCACACGCATACATATGTATATATATATACACATATTAACAGCAGTACTGAAAATCACAGGAAGTTTATCAACATGTGCGTATATGCAGGAAACTGAAAGGTGACATTTAGTATCCAGCAATGAGGAGATCAAGCTCAACATCGAGGACCCGAAGCTGGAAGAGCAGCACGAAGAGCAGCAACGGCACGAGAAGTCGCCACTCGCTTTGCAATATCCATTCCTATGCCCATACATGTACTTTCATAGCGGGCTTCCCAAAGTTGTGTTCTCCTTGTGGTTTCCCTGGAATCCCCCAGCATGCTTGTGGAAAGCCAATTCCCCAAGCCGCGCTTCCGTGATACCGTTGTTTCGGGCTTCCATCCCAGACCGCACCCTCGCGGTCTGGCCTCTTGCCACTTGCCTGAAGCTGTCTATGGCCCTACTTGCCCCGAACAGACGTACCTCATCATACCCCCCGTAAGCCAAAGTGTGATTTATGGAAATGTACCCTTGATAGCTCCTGCACAATTCCTACTCCATTGGCAACGCCGGATTTTGGAGTATGCCCATTTGCAGCAACAGCAACACCAGTAGCAACACTAGATAATAATGGCAGCATTTGATCTAGTATCACCAATCCACCCATGGAAGAGTGTTGAATGTGTCTCATCCGTGGCAAACAGGAAGGGGCCTTCTTCAGCGACAAAAGGTGTGCCTGATTACACAAAAGGGGTAGGCCTGACTACAATGATGCGTCATCTCTGCCTTGGCCCCAGCACTAACTCTGGCATAGCCCATCAGTGGCCGCCGCCAGCAGCCGTGTGCCCCGGAGAATCCATGGCTTAGCATTTAGGTCTTAATCTGATAGATACAATGTAGATTATGGAGCACGCCCACACACATTGTGGATTGGATTTGGTGCACCTTCTTGCCTCGAGTCTCATGATACTCGGCCGAGCGAAATGAGGGAACTCCTTCCAGATGGTTGTCAGGTCCAATTCTAAACCCCATTGACTTGGGGTTGTACTGATAGAAATGACATATCGGCTGAATAACAATCAGTTCAGGGACAAGCCATGAGCACCCAAATTCGGTGGCATATATAGCTAGTTTGGGCTCCTTTTGGTGCCCATTCCCTGTCCTCCAGGTTCATATGTGGTGAGGCCACAACAGAACGCATGGATTTGCAAGAAACTTGTTATGAGTCTGAGGGTTGGTTCTCCATTCTCTTCGCCCATCGTTCTCTTTAATGTCGACGCCGGACTAATAAACCCACCCTGAAGTCAAACCTCAGATTAAACGGGTTCCAGGGTCTGCGGGAGTGCAATGAAATCATATGTGTTGTTTTGTGCGGAGAGAATGGTTCTGCTGAACGTGCCGTGCTAATAGTGGTGGTTCCGGAGCGCCACATCAGAGTTTAGAATTGTTTAGTGTTGGATCCAGAAAACGTACCTTAGTAATCGGCAGTAAGTATAATCCGATTTGAACAACGGAAACCGCCCATTTTCCCAGGGTTTGGTTTCTTGTTTGAAGAGAAGGATCCCGGAAGAGAATGCAGAAGGTAGCCTTGTCCGGACCAATCTATCTAATGCCCAGCATTTTACTCATTCTGCCATAATCTTTTGGAACTTACTCCTCCCGATACCTCTTTGCTGTATGTCGGAAGCCGAAGTCGGGCAGTCTAGCATGATTCAACTGATCTATTCTTCAAGCCCAGGTTCCATGTATTTTCTGATGTGTCGACTGTCGCTGAAATATTTGCATGGGACAAGGTGAAGTGACGCTCCAAGGAAAACCGTAAGGGTTTATGGGGCAGGCTCTCGACCCAAGGCTCAGCACCCGGGATAAACAGTTGCCGTTTTACGACCATGGTTGAAACGAATGGTGGTACGCGCGTGAACGTTGAAACAACCCCCTAGAAATGTGTGGTTCAAGTATTCGTCCGGCGGTGAGCCCGGTGAGCCATGAACAAAAGAACCCAGGCACGGCAGCCGCTCGGTGCGCTTTGCTCCGAAGGGCAGCTCGCAAACCTACGAGGCGCAAGTGGGAGAGGAGAAGAGGTTGAGGAGTATGGTGTGTTCATGTGAGTGTGTTTGTTTTGGGTTATCTATTGTTTTGGACTTGAGTAGGGCAACTTGCCATTTGGGCGGTTTCCTTGTTCTTTGCGTTGTTTTTCCGCTCCGATTTAGGTGTGTCTTACAACAGGGGTCCGCGAACACAACAAAAGGGTTCGTTGTGAAAACAAGCCGCAGCCATTGACTTTATTTCCTTTCACCCTGTTGATGTTTTTGCCGGTAGCTTTCGGTGGACCAGCTAAACAGATCGTTGGCAAGGATTGTTCCGTCCAGACGGGTTATTCCCGTCTAGTAAGTTCACGCAACAGCTCTGATCCTGAATGCTCATCGTCACTTGTGAGCACCGGCTGCCTATCATTTGTAGGACATGTCCACAAGATCGCTCAGTTTGGGCACCAGAGCCTGCAGCTGCACCTCTCAACGTATCCTGTCCGAGTATGGCATCTGCCAAGTCTGACAGTTGCCTCATTCACATGCTATGTTGACCCCTTTGTTTGCGGTTCACAGCTTGGTCTCAGTCCAGTTGAGAGAAGACCGCTCTGTTGGATGCTCAATGCCGCATTGTTGGTCTATAAATGTTTACGTACATGTTCACATTGACATGCCTTTTGCCATTGCATGTGAAGCATGATTTGTGATAGTGTCCACCATCTTCTCACTCTCAGAGGAACCAGGTGTCTATTTCGGTACTTTGGCTCCATGGTCCCCTGAGCTCTCAAATAGGTTGGATCCTCACGACCCTTGCAATTCAATTGAAAGTTCCATTCACATTGGCATCTCAGGGGAAGGCATAGGACTGCCAGTTGCACGGTATGACAAGGCCAACATATTTTTTAAAGGTTGGTTCAACCTTTGTTTGCGGGGAAACTCAAAAATTGCCGCGGCAAAGCAAGGAACATGTTTTTATCAGCTATGAATTTTGCTTGGGAACCACCTGAACAATGGTAGCTGGACACAAAGCCTCACAATGATGCCCACGAAAGAGTCCCCAGATAAAACTTCATACGTACCCTTGGCTGCTTGGCTGGTTGACCCTTATGGCATCTTTGCAGTCACCTCCGCGGTGTTTTCGAACGGTCTCGTTCGTTCGACAAACTTCAGGTGCCGAGCTTGGAGCCAGTCAAGCGGCGCCGGCACAAGACATTCGACAAATAATGGGTCCTGAAAGTGATGTGGCGTGTTTTTTGTTGAGCGTGCCCTTTTCTTGGAGGGAAACTACAAGGAAACTGGTCTGCTTAAGTGGCACGGAGTTTCTTAACGGATGCCTCCAAACACCGGGCTCTTTGCAGGGATTCGCATCCTCCAAATTAGGTGGTATTTGGGTGAGTGGTTCAGTGGCCTGGTATGTTCGGGGTTTTGACGGGATCATTGAACGGGGGCTCCGGCTGCTTTTCGAGGCATTTCTGGACCTGACAGATGGGTTGAGTGGTTCCTTTCAGCAATAACATTGGACCTGCACAAATGATCGCAGGCTCACCGATCCGAGTTGTAACAAACTCACGCATGAAGGTCCCTTACTTGACCATTCCTTATTTTCGCCTCGTGGATTATAGCTGAGTTTAGCAATGTTTCCACGCCGATGAGTGCAATGCTAACCTGCTCCCACTCCGAACCCCCTTCAATCAGGGCTGAACATTGATTTGTCATTCTTCAAGAAGGAGGGTGACAAGAGGCTCAGAGCGGTGCAGAAAAGTAGCCACGCTTAGAGACGGGCCGCCCTCGGGTAACTCTACCATAGGGCGTCGTTAAAGCAAACAGTCCATTGGAAGCGTTCTGAGGTCAGCCAACAAAACGAGTACTTTTCCTTGCCCATGGCCGCTAAAAAGCAACACCCGCAAGCCAATCAGCTGCTTTTCATATCTGGCGTGCCGCGGCGGCCGCGATGGTTTCCTTCAAGATGTCATCCGCATTGGCGACTTACACAAATACTGGATTCACGGTTTTGGTGGATGCAATCCCTGTAGATAACACGTCAAAGCGGCCATACTTGGATTCGTCAGTTAGGCATTTTCTGAAGTGGATAGAGCTTCAGCCACATCCGCGGCGGTACAGTATGCCCATCCCTGAAGCAGGGGTTGATGAATTGTTCGCGTGTGCCAAGGTGAGAGGCAAGCATTGACTTACTGTCGTTTGTAGCAGTCCCAGCGCGGTCAAACCCAGCAAGCCCGGCGTAACCATGTTTGCATTCATGTTGCCACAAAGCGGTCTAATTGTATCTAATAATCTGATGATCCCACCAAGCCAGTGCTTCGACAGCTTGGAGCCAAGGAGGACCCAACTCCCGGGCCCTCGTATGGAGGAGCGCTTCCTGACGCCGCTTGGCATATGGGTGTCCGGTTTAGGTTAAGTTGAGTATACATGGCCCTGGTTTCAATTTCGTTCCAATCATTCAGCAGAGGCGTCGGTTTTTGTTCCAAAGATCGCCAAGTGGAGTTCTCCGCAAAAGGCCCGGGCTTTGTCAAAGCCCCGGTCTTCCAGGTCAAGTCATCCATTGGTTTTCTTGATGGTTTTTGCACCAGGTGAAGTAGTTGGTGGGATTGTTGCAAGGCCCAACTGTGGCCCCTGCAGGACCACAGTCTTCCAGGTCCCAATCGCCAAATGGGGCACTTGCAACGCCCCAGTCTAAGCCCCAAGTGGGGCCCTGCAAAGGCCCCGATCTTCTAGGCCAAGCTTCAGTGGAGGTTCTTCCAGGTCAAGTGTAGGCACCAACCTTTTCAGCGCATGGCTTGGACACTTAGCCAGGGAAAGAATTCAATTGGGACTCAGTACTGCGTTTGCCTGCTTTGCACGTGGGGAATGAAGTGGCCTCTCATGTCGGGTCGAACATGTCTTTACGTTGCGATTCCCTGATCCTGCCAGCCCGAAGTCCCATTGTTCTATGGGCTGGACGAAGCCCTGCACACGGCAACTGGGTTGCGTTCGACCCTCTTCATCAGAGGTTTATTTGCCGGCAAGCTTTCAGGATTCTTGTTTGCAGAATAGCTCTCAAGGAGATAGGTTGCTGCACGTGATATGAGGAGTATCCTGCGCATTGTCAAGCGGATTCTCAAAATAGGCGCCTCCACACTCAGTTGTTTCCGAATTGTTGGGCTGCATAATTAGTGATGCTGCCCATGGTTGTATGTTTGCAGGCTCGGGCAGCCGTGTGTAATGTTGCAGCATGGCAACAGACACATAGACAAGGCAAACCGTAGCAGGGCGAGTTGCCAGCTGCCACTTCAGGCAGAGTGGCTTTATCCCATCCTTACAGCAGAAGGCAGATTCAGCAGGTCCTGCATGTGGGCAATATGGGTGGTGGCAGATAGAATTAGGCTTAGAGACATGTAAACTAGCTTATTGTGTTAGCTGCGTTTGTTGACCTTGCGGATTCCAGCAGGTGGTTAGATATTTTGCGTCGGTTGCAACTAGTACCAATGGCGCAGCTTAAGAGAAGTCCAAAAGGAACATCAGAAATGCCCGGATCCCTTCCTGCTGTGGCCATGGTATTTGTGCGTTACTCGTAGACGAAAGGCATGAAGTCAACAGGTTCTAGCCAGCCATCGCCACAGTTCAAATATGTTTTGCATGCTCACATGTTGATGCACTCTGTCTGAAAGCAAGCCTGCAGCGCCAAGTTAAGCTCCGAATTCCAGTTACTTTAATTTGCGGATCGTTGCCCTTTGTTGCCTTGAGGATAAGCAAGCAAGTCAGGTATGGCGCCAGCAACCTCGGTTTCGAGTCGCTTTGTGGGAAACGCATCGCTCCAGTGAACTAATCGCCTCCAAAACAGCCTTGGCAGCTTTTTGTTGGGCAGAAAGCAAAAGGAACAAGGGATGGCGGTTGCTTTGTTGGTTCAGTTTCAGACTCCTCCGTGTACCCTTCTTCCAACAATCGAGAAAGCTTCGGAAGGTAGTGGAAGGACAGCTTTCCTTTTGGGAAGCCTCCAAGAACCCACTTCCATGACGTTTGGAAACAGGGCAAGTAGAGGAGTCGGGAGCTGAAAAAGAAAACATGTCCATCCCTTACGCCTTTATCGCTTCATCACATTAAGATCCGGTTGATCAGGTATGTCGTCCCCTCGTGGATGGAATTCATGCCGCTTCAAGCCCACGTCTACCTTTCCGCGCTGCTCCTGGTGCCGACCTTGGAGTGAATTTGCGGGCGACGTTGGAACTGGTTGCGAGGTTCTGCTTGGTTTGGAATGAGGGAATTTTGAGTGGGTTCCTTTGAGGGCTCCCTACGAGCAGCATTGCCTGGTTACTACTACCGTTCTCCTCCACCCAGCCAGCCAGCCAGCCAGCCAGCCAGCCACCCAGCCACCCAGCCACCCAGCCACCCAGCCACCCAGCCAGCCAGCCACCCACACCCAGCCACACCCGGCCACACCCAGCCAGCCACACCCAGCCACACCCAGCCACACCCAGCCACACCCAGCCACACCCAGCCACAGCCAGCCATCCAGCCACCCAGCCACCCAGCCACCCAGCCGAAGAAGATGGGAGTCAGATCTTGACTGGTTTGACTTTCCCCCGAAACCGCTTTGACTTTCCATTTGGTTTCCTTTAAACTACCATCCCAAAGTGGCCGCCGCAGTTTAGGACCAACAAATTGAATGCAGACACATAGTGTGCTAATCGGAACATTTCTGTGGTCCGTTTGGGAAGGACTCGCTAACCTACAAAAACCAGGGGACTGATTAAATGTTGCATGTTGTTGAGGGAAACAAGTAGGTTTGTACATGGCTCAAGTGATCCAAGTGATCAATATGAGGTCTTGGTCTTCGGCTTGAGCATCCACCAGGCTCACCGGCGTTTGGATCGATCGTCGCGACAGCCAAGGAAGGCTGTCATGTGGGGGTGCCGAAAGGGTCCTTCTATGGGTGTGTGTGTGTGTGTGTTGTTTCTCAGGGGACCCTTTTTGGGGTGGCTTTAAAGGGAAGCCGAGAACAAAGCCATTTGGAGATCCGACCTTGTTGGCATATATATATATATCATGTTTGGCCAGTTCAATACAATACCTTTTCGGCAAATTGCAGGCGTATTTCTTTTCGTGGGTTTTGCATGAAGAGGACATATAGCGGAGGAAATTGATCTTTCAAGTATCCCCAAGGGGGCCCAGGGGGCCTTGTTTCACTTGGAGGAAGTATAAACTGCTGGTCCACTTTTGGACCATGTAAGGCGACACTGCAGTGGACCGGTCACCAGCGTCCCAAAATTGTTTGGAACCTTTCACGTGTTGTTTAGAGCGTACCCCTCAGCGCACTGTCATTTTGAGCATGCATGCTGCAGCTCTATCTTAATTTGTTTACAGGTGCATTTGCTCTTGCAGATCACGTGGGCTTAAGTCTTGGTGGCGAGTGGCTGCTTGAAATCGCTTGGGCAAAGAGTGGTAACGGCAACCTTCAGCCAACCTTCTTTGAAGGCCCGGATTCATCTCCCACTGCGAACCATGTTGCGACTCTCACCTGGAAGGGAACAATACTTGTGGAATCCATCGAGTGGGAAGGGCAGACACATATACCACAGGAATATCAGCGAGATCTATGGGAGGTGCAAGATTTGTTCAAAGCAAGCAATCATTTGGATTGCCCACAGCCTATTGGCTTTTGCTCCTTGCCAAACATTAGCTGTTCAAACTCAAGCCGCAAGATCCTCATTCCAGATTGTGGTGTGTCCAGAGTAATCAATGGTCTGCCAGCAGGCACGCATTGTGGATCTGGCCTTTCCGCATGGGTGTTGTTGAAAATTGGGCAACTCCCGGTCCCAAAATGGCTGGTTTTCTTTAAGTTGCCCTTCAACACTATCCAAAACCGCAGCCACCTTTTTCAGAACTCCCCCACATCTTGAACAAGCCTGCCTGGTAGGTGAACCTGTTGAGCTTCCTCATGATGCTCTCCGTTTCTTGGCGATGGAGCGATCCAACTCACATGAGGTTCGGTCAACATGTCCAAGGTTGTTTAGCCGAGAACAGCACAGTTCTTACTGCACATTGGGCAACAAACCAAGCCTTGACAAGCTCATATTGATTGGTGCAGGGGCGCTGGCGTGAGTCAAATCCGACATGTGTTTGTGCAGGTCAATCGGAGTTCGGTTGTTGGGTATGTTCTATTTGCTGTTTGTTGGGCTTCCGTATTTCAGACTTGAGGAAGTCTCAAACCAGGACTGGTTGGTTTCCTTTTGGCCTCGAAACCAGAGAACACCAGGAAAACCTACACAGTGGGTCCATCCATTTTCAGCACCTGCAAAAGTGGGTCTTGCTCCCCCTCCCCGCTCCCCCCCCCCAGCACCCGGTTGTGTTGCGCCACTCATTGGCTCGGCTCCGAGGTGATTTGCCTCTGCGGATGGAGCCACCGATGGGTCCAGGCGGGCAACGTCTTCAGCTTCGCCACGCTGACCATCCTTTGGCTCCAGTACCTGGCGCGCCCCTGGAACTGGACGGTGGGGAAATGGCCTAGAGTTGGCGGCTGTTCAACCGCGCGGTATTTGTCAAAAAAGGGTTTTAGATCCCCCCGAAGCGGATTTCGGCCTTCCTTGGGGTTCCCCATGAAACCCGCCAAGGGCATGCCAACTAAACGCACGCACACATGGAAATGCAACGGGAAGGAGAATGAAACCCAAGGAACGTTCCTGAAGCAAAGCAATTTTTAAAAGGCAACTTATGGACATATTTGGAAACTCAAAACGGCCGAGCCTCAAGTGCCACGCCAAGCCAGAGAAGCAATCAAGCAACCAACCGCCGCCAGCCAACCAGCCCACCCATGCCAGCAAGTAAGCAAGCAACCCAGGCAGCCAACAAGCACCTACATGAGATGATGACACCATTGTCCGCTAAACAGCCAGAAGGGATTGTGCCGCTGAGCAGCGATAACATGGGCAACAATTCTTGGCGGGTGACGAGGATGGGCATCGTCCGATACCTGGGCGTAATTTGGTTTGCCATCAAGAGGTTGCCGTCTAGCAGTCTTGCAGACGTGTTTCCACGAGGTGAACTAGACGGCGGCTCGTATAGCTAGCCTTGTTGATTTGTTGGTTGTTCGATCAGGTTCTTGATGTGGAATGTCAGGCTCTCGCAGTGTCGCCTTGAGAACTCTCGGTGGCTCCAAGCCACTTTTTCTCCAGTTAAGATTCTTCAGCTTTTCCAGCCGCAACATCCGTAGCCGCGGTATATGGGCGAGGGCCACCAACCAGCAAAACCATCCCAAGTCGAGGATCCAAGCATAAAATAAAGTCAAGTTCCAATTAGGACCATGCAGTGCCGCAGGTGGTTCCTGAGACGGTGCTGGCACCAACCCCATGTGGCAAGCCATTAAGCCTTTCCGACTTCCAACGCACTTGCCGCTGTTTCGCTTGGACCCGTTCGCCCCAATTTCTAGCCACTCCCCATTCTATTCAAGGATCCTTTTCAGAAAGAAAGCTAAAGGGCTATTTAAACAGCCCGGCGAACCCTCGGAAGCAGAAGGAATCTGAGACAGTTTTGAAGGATTTCTGAGAACCACCAAACGAATCAACCACCCTCATTTCACCACCTGTTGCCCATGGCCGAAGCCTAGGCTTTCGCTTCTTCGCCAACATAAGCAGTGACTCCGCCTCTGCCCCAGTGGGAAAAAAGCCATGGGTGCGGGGAATCGGCTGTTTTTGGGTCAAAGCCGTTCTTGGTGGTGGGTTGAATCTATGGAGCTGAAATGGGGGTTTCTCAAGAAATAACGTTCGGTCCTGTAAAATGGCAACAGTTTCCGTTTGGCTTCACTAAATTGTTGCCACCCCAACGGGGTCCACCATGTTGAGAAACCCTCATACAAGTCGGACATATAATGCATTGGATAGAGGGGGAATATCATATGTTACATTGAGTCAATTCAATATGAGTGTATCGGCGAATTTTATGATGCCTTGCACCGGGAGGCTTGATGGTTTCACTGGGGCCAGAGTATGAGGAAAACTGAGAGATTGTTCAATAATTGCTTCATTGCTTGTGGCGGGTTCGTGCTTTCATTCTTTACGGTCATGTCCTGGATCCCCAAAGTGAGCGGCCAACAAAGTGGAAGACACTAGCTGACACGAGCCATGCGAGGATTACCTCTTCGACGAGCGAGCCTTGAACCATGACAATTCGCTGCAGCTGGCAGATTCCCCCATTCGTCATGGATCAGAAACATGTGGCGTGTATGGTTCACCCCTACCCCCACCACACCCCGGTTATAGGGGCTTTGATTCTCCCTCGAAAGAAGGGCTCACAGACCTGCGGCGGTGCCCCCAATTCGGAACCCAGCAGATCAGATCCTTCTTTCCCAAAAACCAAACTCTCAGAGGAAACTAATGAGTATACCCTAAGCCTAGAATTTACAAGTGTTTGGCTCCCCTTTTAACCCTCCGAGAAAGGGGTACCCACCCACCCACCCACCAACACCCCAACACCCCAACACCCCAAAGCCCAAACAAAGCACAAGAAGGAAACTCTTCACGTACGCAGGCCTTCGGTTCCGTTGAACCGAGGTCTGGCTCCGCGGCCTCGGCCTGGAGTGGACCTCCAGCGAGGCGCGGAAGGGCGCTGCGCGGAAGCCGCCCGCCACGATGTCGACGGGGGGGGAGGAAATGGGAGGAAATGTATGAAGCAATGAATCATAATGAATCCCAAGGTAAGATCAAAGCAAGCCTAAGAACCCAAGAATCAGGTTCAAACATTTCCCACAAAGCAAACTGGGTCCAAGAAAGTGTTTCGTTTGCAAGAGCTTAGAATGTTAACTTTTACGCACATATCCAAAGGGCTGCCGCCCTGCGCCCCCGCCGACCCCTGATGCTCTCTTACAGCATCCAACGCCCGCTGTTCCTGCTTGATCATTCCATTTCCATATGAAGTCCAGGAGGAAACCAAGGGAAACCAAACATGCAACCAAAAGGAAACGAAAGAGACGCCACATCAAAACCAAAGATGCAGTTTTTCACCAGCTTGGAAGCCCATGACCTAGAGGCGATTGATTTCCCCCCAAAGAGATCCCTGGCCCCAACTGCTAATATTACCCATCGCTTGAACTTAACAAACAAACACAATGAACTTGCCAAGATATCATCTACAATACAAAATTAAGTGTGATCCTTAAGCAGGGTCCTCTAATAGAGAACTGTTCCACTAACATTCTTACTTGCCTTGCGGACAGTTTTTAGAGAGCCTAGCCGCCTACCATAGCTGGGGACACCCCTTGCGAGCTACGAAATGCTGTCAAAATCTGGCTTAGGCCAAACACCATTAGTCCAAACACTTGTGATGCTGGGGGGGATGACCACTGCAAGCAAACAACAAGTAGCAAAGCGCATTTCCTTTACCAAACTCAGATGCTGGGGGTGTCAGGCGCCGGACCCTGTACAGCCGAGCACCATGAGTAGCCAAAGTCTAACGTCACTTTGAATCCTATATAGAACAAAAGGTGACGACGATGATCATGGTCATGAATCATGATGATGGTGCCATAGCTGGCTTTCAATTGGAAGTGCTTAGTGTGAGCGCTACCTGAAATTCAGGTGTTTTTGAGCGGCGTCCCAGCAGGGTTTGAAAAAGACATGGCAAGCTTTTGGGGTGTCCCTGTCCCTAGCCAGCCCTTCGTTGACGCCAACGGTTTTTTGTTATATTGCGTCAACCCGATATGGCTCTTCGGATCTTTGTGTCCCTATCAATCCATCCAAATGTAAGAAACAAATAACCATGATGATCATGATGATGATCATGATGATGATCATGATGATGATCATGATGATGATCAAAGTCATGATGATGCTGCTGATGATGATGATGACGATTTAATGACCAGTATTTGTGCCAGCCTTCCCGTGCGCCTCCCTTGTAAGAAGGGGTCGGCGGATGATCGGGAAGTGGGAAGCGAGCTTTAGCCGTGACCTTCAGGATATGCTTTGGCTTGAAAGCGGGCCCAAAGCCCACCCTGAGTGCCAGTTAGTTCCCTGTTCCTTTTGAAGGACCGGCCGTTCAGCAAAATATACCCCTTTGGGTTTTGCCAAAATCGAATGTTTTTTTGGTTCCGGATCCAGGGCAACAGAGAGTGTGTTATGCAAGCTGTGTGCTGCAGCTCCTCTCTTGGGCGGGAAGCGAGGTCATCGAGTTTACCTGAACGCATGTCCAATTGCACCTTGAGCGGGCGATGTTGAATGCTAGATACACTTCAGGTACATCTCATGACGAAGCGCAGCTGACTTGGACGTATGAAGCGGGCTTTGGATGTTTCTCCGTGTTCCGGCAGCTCGACGTATGCCGAAAGCGTCCTTCCCTTTGAAGCCGGATCCGAGTCCATGAAACTCTGAAAGTCTGATGGAAGACTCGAAGACTCGAAGACTCCGAAACTCTCTCTGTCTCTCCGTGTCTCTCTGTCTCTCTGAAACTGCACTGCGATGCTTTCTCGACGCTTTCATTTAGAGCGCCTTTTGGGAGCGCGTGATTCGATTCGATGTTTCCCTGCTAAGTTCATGAATTGTTAATTTACTGAAGAGAAACCAAAGCGGATGATAATTCAATTTTTCCAAGCTCCTTTTCGCACCTTTCTCCCGCGGAGGTGGAGAAGCACTGTGTTATCCTGGCGGTGTGCATCCTGCAGAAACAGCTTCCTGGCTTCAGCTCAGGTCCCCATTCACTACCCCAGTCTTCTGAAAATCACCTTTAGCTGATTTAGAGGATCCCATTGTGCAGCAGGTGATTTTGGGATGCATCCTTTATCATGGAACCCTACTATACTGCAGCTTTGGGATGGTTCAATCACCACCTGCAGGGGTCTGTGGGGTTCCCAAAGATATCTTATATACAACTTTAGGGTAGACCATATGGAGAGTTAAACCATATAATTTTCTGTGTACGACGAATGCGGGCCAGTTTGGGGATGGTCAAAACACCACATTGGTAGAAGGATGCATCCAAGAGCCACTTGCTTTACGAGGATCCGGAACCATATGCCAAATAACCATGGCCTTTGGTAAGCTCTCAATCTGTTTGTAATATGTGTGCATTCTGCCAAAATGGGTTGAGAGAATTCAGATGTGCATTGTTCTAGTGAAGAAGTGCACTTTTGTTGCGTATTTTATTTTATCAGCTACAACCTGGGTATTGGATGACCACCCAGCAATGCGTGGACAACTCACAACACTGTTCTTCTCGTAGCCATTTTTTTCTTTGCCTCCGCCCGCCCCACCCAATGTTTTGGGCAGGCAGTGATTCTTGACAGGAGGCTGCCCTGGAATCCGCGTGGATTGCCCTGCTGTTTACCCCTTGTTTCAATTCATGGGTCAACCTCATTGTCCTTACATGTACACAAAATCTAACCCATCCTTTTTCCGGGCCTTCCACATGGAATTAAGCTTGGGGGCAAGGATCCAAGTCAAGATATCCAAGCCTAGTGGTATGTTTGGAATACATACTCCTTTTGTAGCCTGACATGTTTAAGCTATATGCGGGTCTGTCTCAAAATGCTGGCGCGGTTTGGGGATGGTTTTCAAGGGAAACGCAAAGAAAGCCACCCATTGGAGGAGTTCCGAGTTGGTCCGAGTTGGTCGAGTTGTTTTTACGAGAAGCCCGCGGCGCGCGAGGTATTGGTACCGGGGCCGCTTCTCCAAGGCACGGCCGGTGGTGTGCCCAAGCTTCCTGGCAGACCATGCAGCGCCTTGGCATCGGTTGGCTTTGTCTTGAAGGAATCGGAACTCCAACATGGCCTCCTGGTGTGTTTTTTTTTTTGGGGGGGGGCCTTTTGGTGGCTCTCTAAATCCACCCAAACTCGGTTACCAATGCTTAGCCAGAAAAAGGACAGGATGGGGGGTTGGGGGCTGGGGAGATTGCCAGATCCTGTTGTGGCTGATGCTAAGCTTCCATCACGGAGAAAAGGGCTTGTTGGCATAGCTATCCTTTTCCAGTTGTTTGTTTTCGGACTACCTCATTCGAGCATCGTTCTTCCCGTAAAACTGGCCCTTGTTTCCGCCCATCTTGGAGGTTTGCCAAGCTTGTTTCAGAATTTGGTGTTGTTTTGAATCGTCCATCCTTTGGTTTCCCATGGGCAAAGAAGCACAGGTGCCACTGGGCAACTTGGTCCTCAAAATGGACTTGGGGATTCAGACCCCCGGAATTCCATTCTGCCTTTGGCTTGAAAGACGGGAGAAATGGATCTGTGTTTTTGAGGGTACCCGTTCTAAGGCTGGTTTAAATGGAAACCACAAAGGGAACCGTGGGCCCCCTGTTATACGACACGCACATAAATGGAACGTGTGGCACCTCAACCACCCCGAAACGAAAACCCCATGTCCAAGGGATTGGCTTCGGGGCACTTGGGAAGCGGGAGGTTACAGGTGCTAAGACTGCGGAAACGGACGGCACGCTCAGAAGAGGAGGTGGTCCCTGATTTCCCTCGGCTTCGTTTCAAAACGGCTTCATTTCGCTTAACATTCCCTGGGGCTTCCTTGGTTTCCCTCCCTCAAAAACCAAGGTAAGACAAGGTGTGTTGTTATTCTCTAAGGATGTTGCTGGCTTCTTCGGCCTCATTGCGGTTGCGGTGATTCGGAGGCACGCACTGAGCCCTGGCTGCAGGTGATGTGATGCGCGCCTTGTTCTTGGCTCCATGTCCTTGAATGTTTGACCAACAGTATTTGTCTGCATAGGCGTCGTAATTGGTTGCTTTGAGTGTGCAGGTAAATGAACTTTAGCAACAGAGCTGACAATGTCAGTACGGTTGAATCATGTTGAAAGGCACACGTTGGACAGGCCAAGTGGCATTGCCAACTCGCACAAGTGGGGCAGCCGTGCCAATACTGATTCATTCTGCCCATGTGTCTGTGTGTGTGTGTTTAGATGGCATTGGACGTAAGTCTGCTGCGCGAGGAAGCTGATTGCTTCACGTTGCCGAATCACATTGACTTGTAATGGTAGCGTGCCGAAGTCCAAATTGGGAGGAAACAAGCGTTACAAGACAAGATGACACAAGGTAGACACTGCCAGATACTGTGTTCCAAGACTACACTTTGCCGATTCATGACCCACAGCAAAAGGGGTGGCCTGAACATGTTTCGTGGGGGTTGTGTTAGCCTTCAAGGGAGCAACAGAATGCAACATATCATAAAACACAACGCAGGGGCTCTTTGACCTCTCTTTGAGGTAGGTAAAGGAGCCTCAAACACAACAGCCGCTGGGGGTCTGGGACAGGGTTGATGGCTTCCAGTCTGGGGGAGCTGTGGACGAAATAGCGACCCTCTTGCGACCTCTCTCAGGATCGCACCGCTGGGGCTGGGACATCCAAGCACATACAGCAACCAGCCACCTGTTTGACGCATCAACATGGTCAAATCCTGCATCTTGCAGGGCGTTGAACCCAGGATGCCAGCAGGGGGGGGGGTCAAGCATGCGGTGGATTCCTGCCTTTGCCCTGATTGCCTTCCAGCATGGTTACGAGTTAAGTTTGTTGGGTCAAGGTGTCCGATTGTTAGATCTATGTGGAACTAACGCGCAGAACGGACAAACATCTATGAGCTTCAGTTGAGTATGGTCTTGCGGTTTATCCCCGTAAACAAGGTCCGCTGGTCAGGATTTGTTTTTGTTGGTGCTTGCTCCCTCTCCATAGTTCAGTCCGTCATTTTTCAGCAGCACTGTCTTTTCTCCTTTGGGTGCCTTTAGTTTTCACTTTTCGGTCAAGAGCTGCTTCAAACGAGTTTTCGAATCCCAAGGGAGGCGAATTTGGGGACCCCGAAGGTCCTCACTGCTGGTGCTGGGCGGCTTGCCCTGGGTCATCCGGGAGGAGCTGCCCTGGAAGGAGCGATGAACAGCGGCGCAGGGGTCTTTATCTTACCCTTGTTTTGGTGACTCAACCACTTTGTTGGAGGGAAGGGTTTTAACATCGCCTGGTCTTGTGGGTTTCAACATGGTTTTTCTTCGGGGGTGATGTTTGAAAGGGATAGTATAAGTTCAAGGCTCTGTTGAAATCCTTATTCTGTGCCAATTGATTTCCCGACCCGCAACCCTTGTTGCTTGTCCATTAGCTTTAGGCAGACAGACCCATTCCATTACGCGCAGTTGGACGTTCTTGGGCGGTGATGTTCAAAAGCGCCGCCCGCAGAGTTGGCCTTTTCTGGAACAGCGGCAACCGTGTTATGCAAGAAATACCAAAGATTGTTTCAACAATTCTTTCAGCAGATCAATGCCCGTTGTGATCAGGATGACGATGGCGACGGCGATGGCGATGGCGGTGATGATGATGATGATGATGATGATGATGATGATGATGATGATGACGACGACAATGATGATGATGATGATGATGATGATGATGATGATGATGATGATGATGACAATGATTATAATGATGATTATCATGATGGCCATGATGGCCATGATGGCCATGATGGCCAAGATGGCCAAGATGGCCATGATGCTGGTGCGGTGCTGCTGCTGCTACTGCTACTGCTACTGCTACTGCTACTGCTACTGCTACTGCTACTGCTACTGCTACTGCTACTGCTACTGCTACTGCTACTGCTACTGCTACTGCTACTGCTAACGCACTGCTACTGCTGGATGCTGATGATGCTGGTGGTTATGACTCGACGACATACAAGAAGTTATGGTGGGATGCCTGAGTGGTTATGTGTCCGGTGGCCGATGATTGGCCACCCCGACGCCTTAGTTTGCAGCTGTTGAGTCAATAGATCATGCTCACAGCTGGAAAGTCTCTCATTGAGTCCCTGTTAAGCCCTTGCTGTGGCTTAATGGCACTAAATGCTGAGTGTTGCATCAGTTGCAAATAGCAAGCGGCCAGTGTTCGGTGCCTTCCGTACTGAAAAGCGAAAGTCGAGGAGTCCAAGCAGCGCAAGGCGAACACCAGGAGGCGGAGATCGTGGGAATTGGGTCGATGGGAAGCCAGCTGTTGGTTTTGTGTGTTTCGTGAGGGTTTCCCTTTGGTTTCCCTTTGGCCTGTTCTTGGTTTCACTTTGCTTTCCTTTGTTTTTTTGGCGCTGCCTTTGTCTTCCCTGGCTCTTTTTCAGGGAACCTAAGCAATCCAAGGGGAACTCAAGTAGTCCCAAATCTTTGTCCCGGCTTGGCGAGCCTGGCAAACATATATGGGGTGTTTGGTTTGGAGGTTTGAGGGGCACTGGGAAGAGAGTGGAGCACTGTCAAATGCCACGTGTCACTGATTTGACAGTGGCTCTCTCCCCTCTTTGCCCTTTAGGCGTGTCATTTGAGCAGTCGGGGGCTTTGACAGTGTGGAGAAATCCACATGCAATGAGTTATTTTCTTTGCTGGGCAAACACAAGCATGGAGCCTAACAGAGGGTCCTTTGGTGGAGGAACCTCGTTCCGGGCCCCACTTTCAAGTTTTCCTTTGTCTGCCCCGCAAACTGAAAGGGACTTTGCCCAAAGTGAGAACGTTTCTTTCAGTTGAATCATTTGTACGGCTTCACGCTTGATCAACAACGCACTCCATAGCCGGAGGGTGATCCCTTCGTGGTGCTTCTGAATGCCTTGAAGCCATGGAAGTATGCTTCCGCTCGTGACGTTAGCAACGAAGTGGAGACCGACATGAACCTGTTTCCAAATGAGGGTCCAATTGTTGAGTGTTTGAGTTTGAGATACCCGTGCATTTGTAGAATACTCCAACAGCAGATGCAAAACTTGAGAACAGGAGAACGTCTAAACTTTAAATCTCCGACACCTTTGGCAGCGGCTGTGGCGTGCCCATGTTTAATACATTCAGATACCCTGCAGATGGGGTTTCTGAAAAAGCCTGGGGTGGGCCGGAACTGACAAGATTTTCTGCGAACGTCCTTGAACAGCTGTGGATCAGCTACCTCGTTTGACAGGCTTAAACGCACATCCCATGGACCACGCTGAGGTAGTGCGCGACGTTGCGAGGAACTGTAAATTTACTCCTCTGGGTGCCCCTCGTGTCAATGCAAGTTGTTTGGGCAGTTGTGGAAGTATGGATCGCCACGGGCAATCTCAACAAGGCAGTGATTTACCAGCATACATGCACACCCGGCCACTGCTTCGTGATACATAGAAAGGATTGTGGAGTTTCCCACCAAAAATCGAGTCTCCAACTGACTTGTTCTCTTCCATGGCGACTGAAACATAGTGCACAACGTACTATCCTCTGCCAGCGTCGTGCCTTTTCACTTCACAATGCCATATTCCAACTTGGGAGCCAAGAGTATCCCGCTATTCCCGGACCGAAGGGCGAAGGAATGATGACGAGGGCCATGTTCATTTGCGAGGGAAACTAGCTCGGAACAACTTGCCCCAAGTTGAACTCTAGCAACGCGGGTGTTCTCAAGCGGCATGATGTCCCTGAAACCATTGTCAACAACCACAAGCTAATTGTCCATGCTGTTTTACGATCTCACTTGTTCCGAGGTGGCTACGATGCTTGGCTGCACTCAATGGATGTATCCAGTGCTGGTGGCAAGATTGGTTGTCTTTAAAAGCCGGTTCCATAGACTCTTAAACTCTGAAATGCAGGGGCAACCAACATGATAAAAAAGAAGGGCCTGCTTGGATCAGACTATGACTACCTTCCCCTGTGGCCATTGGAAGTCAGGCGTGAGAATGGTCATCAAGCCATTGTATCTGCACAGACCACAACCAAAGCCATGCCATGAGATGTTATTTGCTTGACACGTAGCAGAAGAAAGCCAACCAACTGCAACCAACATTGTACAGGATTGTTAGATTGTTCTCCTGGTTTGAACAAATCGGGCAAATCTGAGAGGACGTTTTTGGCATCAACCTGTTTGGGACAACATCGGTACCCGGGCTTCTGTCTAGAGGGTAAATGTAGCAGATCAGGAAAGTCATGAATATGAAGCAGTTGATCTTCCTTTCACAATGCCTTGCGCCATATTTCTATGCCGCCAAGTTGTTTGAAACCGAGCAAAGTCCAAGCGCGTCCAAGCACATACAACTTCGGCAAGACTTGAGGATGCTTATGCTTGGTATTGAGAGCTTGGTTCACATTCTTCAGTAGGATCTACTGGAAGGAAATCCTTGTCCGAACTAAAGACACGACATTGGTTGCGAGCCAAAAACGGTACTACATAGCTTTCTCAAGGATAATGTCCAACACTGTGCTTTTTGTTCAGTCAAGATCTCATGTTTGCCCATTCGAGGATACGGGATCTGCTCTTTGTTTACTCTTGCGAAAATCCAAGCCAGTGTTTAGAGAAGCTTGCCCTTTGGCATCATGTCGACTTTGCGTAGCGTTTCGCTGGCTTGCGTTGAGGGCTGAGCATCGAGCAAAGGAGGGTCAGGCATTCGCATATCAACAAGCTGTTCAACGTGTGAGGAGCCCCCAAAGCCTTTGTTGGTGCTAGAAGTGGTGGTTCTCCTGTCCGATTTCGCGCAGTCCTCGAGGAAATGGATTCAGCAAGCGCTAAGTGGGGTTGAACAACGGGGGATCCAGCTGGCATTTCGCTCCGTAAAACGCTCAAGTCCATTTGTGAGAGCAGAGCCCGTTGAGGGCACCCAGTGTATGCCGGACGTGTTGTTGAACATGCAGAGCACCTCATAGCATGTTCTGGAATCTGTTTGATTTCTGGTGTTCTGTTTTTGGCAGTTTTACGATCAGAAACTATGGACCACAAGCATCAAAAGGTGAGGTGGTTTGCAGGTTTATTAGATCAGAATCGGATAAGTCCCGCCTAAGACGCTCGCCCCTCAAAAATTGGACTTGACACAACAAAAGAGGCAACACGTCGCGCAATTGTTATTCAACTAATCTGCATCTTGATCAAGTAATGATATAATATCAGTTGTTTGCCCAACTTGAACTTGCTGACCATGACACGCGCAGACTATGATAAATGACTTCGGGCAATTGTTTTTTGATGTTGGCATCCGATTCAGGCAATCATCGGAAGACGCCACTTTCGGAATCCTAGATCCAAATGAAGAAGCAAATGCTGGAGTAGACAATGAGGAAGTTACATTCGCCCACGGACTAGCTAAATGCCACTTCGTTGCAGGTGTCAAGTAGAGTCCCAACCAGAGAGCGGTAGTTGGACCACGCGCCATACACGGCCGTGTATTTTAGTTGATTTTTCAGCCGGCGGGGGAGGGGGGGGTGGGGTGGGGGGGGGCGGGTGATCTCGGACTCGTCCACAGCGTTCATGTTTGTCTTCAGTGTTGGTTCGAATGTACCTTTCCGAGGACGCTCGTCTCGCCTTAGGTCTTGTCCTGATCTTGCGCTGTGCTGGCTCGTCCCCTCTTTTCTGCTGCCACCCAATCCTGGATCCGTTTTTTTGCTGTGTGCCTGGACTCTCTCTTTGACGTAGTGACGCAAACCCCGGACCTGTGTTTGTCGCTCGTGGCAGAGATAGTCTTGCTGCCTCATCGGTTTCCACTGGCCTTTGACTCTCTTGGCCTTTGCTTGCCTGTGCTTTGGTCTGCTATGAGGCGTTCTGCGTGTTTTCCGCCCTCTCGCTTAGTCTCGCTGGCATCCAGTTGCAAGGGGTGACACATCAGATGGTTGTCGCAAGATGGTGGTCGCATCAGTATGCAGAATTGATATATTTTGATGAATCGACAACATTTTGTGAAATCGGCAGTTAGTTTGCAGGATTCAGTGAAAGCATGTTGAAGTTGCAATTCTATTGGTGGAAGCACTGGTTTTGCTAATTCTCACTGGAATTGCAAGCACAGAGATTGAAGCAACACAGATGCATGAAAAACCATAGGAATATCAATGTTTTTGACCGCTTCGCTGCTGCGAGCATGGCCAAAAACCCACGGCCATCTACGGCGCGTGGACCTAGTTGCGCTTGGCAACTCCCGATCATGTGGTGTGTGAAGTCAAGTGCAGCCAGGAGCACGCCAATTTTGGAAGGGTATCCCATGTCGTCGACAGGATGGTTCCGGCTAGTGCTCTTCATCATCCTCATTCTTGAGGCAGGGGCGGCCAAAGTTTTCAACAGGTTGCCCAAGAAGGTTTGCAGTAGGTCCTGTGGGACTGCCCTGAAGGTGTCGGGCAAAAGCGTGCGGAGGTTGGCTTGGTTTGTGCTCCTACATGGAGCAGACTCGGGATGTGGCTACCCCGAAATCCGAAATGGGGCGTTTCCCTTTGGTGTCCCGGTTTCCCTTGAAGATAACCCCAAAAAAGGGTACCCATGGTACCCTCAAAAAAAGACCCATATATTAATATTAATTAAGCTAAAGTTGGCTGTACAAAGGATTGCTTGTTTGTTCCACTCTCAGATCACCAGAGAAGAACAGCTTCTTTGCATGAGGTTGAACACGGCAATTTAAACCACAACTGGCCTATTGGGGTTGGGTCCAGCCCATCGGCGGACGCACGTCACAGTTGTCCAAAGTGGTTCAGACGTTTTTCTTTCCTTCTGTACTAGTTCAGCGTTTTGGGAGCAGCCCTGTCAGACCCATGAGAGACCCTTTAGATGGCGACGTCGATACTCGACGGTTCATCGGCCATGTTGCAGGGGGTACGCTCGAAGCGCAGAACGGTTCGATTTGAATGTTTGCAGGTCCCTGATGTTGACGCACGTCGTATTCCGAAAGCGAGGCCCAGGTACATTCACTGAGCATGCTCAGAGCAACACTGACACTGCAGCGGACCCGGAGGTGTCTTTGCGACTGCTTCTCACCTTCAACCTCAGTGATCAGGTCGGTAGAGAAGCTTGGCTGCTAATGGTAGACAAATGTAGACAGATTTGCTTCCCTCCAGGTTGACTCGTCCAAATAATACTCGTTCTTGTCCTCCTTGGCATACAAATTCAATTTGTGGAGGGCGGGCCGAGGCTAAAGGCATCGGATCTTTGGATGGCGCCGGCCAGCACGGAGCGTGCAAGAGAAGACATTGAAACAAAGTGCTTTGAGTGGACTAAAGTTGGTTTGGGAACCCCGCAAATTTGGCTGTGGCTCAAAATTAAACAGCAGGGGTTACGCAGGTTTTGGTCCATGTTTCCACTTACCAGGGTTCCAATTTGGTACCGTTTTTTGAGCCACAGCCATTTGTTGCTCTAGGTTTCTCTGAGCCCGGCACCGTGCATCGCTTCCGTGTGTTTTGTGCCGAGCCGGGAGGGTCGGGTCCGGAGGTATGTAGAACAAAATACCATGTTGCGGGCGAATCCTTCATTGATTCTCATTCAGAGGCCGTTGCTTTGCAGTTGTTTTGCAGTGCTTGACAGCACACGCGCACACACACACACACACGTTGTGTGCGTCTAGTGCAAACCGGAGATTGGATTGTGGCAGCACTTCCTGCTGAGCTGTGGGATCAGGTGCCGAAGGTAGGTGGGGGAGTCTGAAAGAAACACGGCTTTGTGAGTTCCTCTGAGGATCAAACAATGCTGAGGTAGAATGGAACAATTGAGCGATCAGAAGGCCACCCTGATCCACCGGACAATCCCTCGTTTCCGGTTTTGTAATGAATATAATATTAAATCTACAGATGCATGAACTGCGTTTGGGTGTTTTGTCTTTGGTGTTCATTTGGTTTCCCCAACAGAAAGGAGGTACACTGTTCCTAGAAACACCCATTTCAACATGCCATCTAGTTCGCCGCACCTGGCACCAAGGCGGACCTGGTCGATTGGCTTTGCGAGCGCTTTTGGGGAGGAGCTTCCAATGCCTCGATTCGATGCGTTGGTCGTCGGCACTTCGGGGAAAGGCAAATTAAGGTCTGGCAACAAGGCGCTCGGATCTTGGTGGCAGTTCTGCGACACCGTTTTGTAGTGTGAATAGCTATATTATATATATATATATATGCGTGTGTGTTGTGGTGTTTGTATGTGTTTGTTGTGTCTGTGGTGTTTGTGGTGTTTGTGGTGTTTGTGGTGTTTGTGGAGTGCTATTCCTTTCTTTGTGCGCAGAGGTATGATGAATCACGAAGTGCGTTGGTTTGTCACCCTGTGTTGATCACTGCAAGAAGTGCCAACTGTCCGACCTTCCACATGGGTGTCACCTAACTGTCCGGCCTCTTTAGGTGGATGTGTTCGTGTTGAGCTCCAACAGGATCATCCTGAGATGCCCATGTTTGCAATGTGCAGTGCGCCTGATACGACTGATACATGAACCATACTATATACATATAAATACATGATATGCAATGCATACAATATATGCACATGCTATCCTATCCAAAGATCTGTGTGTTTGAGGGACTGAGAAGGAGTGCCCGTGCATTCTGCAGAGCTTATTTGTTCAGAGAGGCCCTCAAGAAATCAGGAAGTGGCTCAACTTGAACTCTGCTCTAGGGTATGGGTGTTTCTCAAAAATATGGGGCTTCACTATTTTAAGACTGTACATTGAACATCATTCTCTGCCAAGACGACGTGGCAGGCTATCCACAGCTTTGCGACGATCTGCTGAATGTCAAAAAACAATTGATCGCGACGTATATGTTTTGGCAATTGCATCCTTTTTGCTCATGGCATTACTGCAAAAAGGCCGAGAAATGTCACCACCCCGCACCCTGCGAACGCCGGCTTGCGCGTGATGGACTGCGATGGACGTGAGTGGCTGGCCGCTGATGAACATAGTCTCAGTCTAAGTCTACGTTCTTGTTCAAGTGTGCTTTCCAGTATCATGACCAGTGTGGCTATTGTTGCGATGTGTTTTATCACGTTACGACAACAGCCCTTTGTCTAGAACACAGCTGTGAACACTACCGCCAAGAACTCTATGACGGTTTCCTGTGACTCACACTGCTATTGATCGTCATGGTCGCTGATCCAAAGCGTTCTCATGTCCACCACCACCGCCGCCACCACCACCACCTCCACCACCACCACCACCGAAGCAGATGTTCAGTACTGTCACCCAAAACGCGTAGCCACGTCGCTCCGAAGGACAGACGCATGCTGCTTCGAAGACGAGCTGCGCCGCGGAATTCAACCGTTGGATCGACAGCGCCACCAACAGCAACGACCAAGGCGCGCGATTTCCTGCCCAAAGGAATGGACTCCCACAACGTGAATCCCAGCCACCGGCCTGACCGCAGAAATGCAGCTGGTTTGTTGTTGTCTTTGTTTGGGAAGCACAGTTCATCAACCAACCCCTACAAGAAAACCTACGCTTTGCAAGTGCTCGAAGCAAATCAGGCGAAAGCCCGCAGCATGACAAAGCCATGATGGCCACAAAATATCTATGTTGCTTCCTATCACACATAAGGGAAACATCCATGTGACGAAGATCCGTTGAGAGTCATCCTTCCCTTTGTCTGTTCTACAGTGCTGCACACTGGTGCCAGAGATGTGGAGAACACAGCCGGATCAAACGAGGGACTTTTTCGAAACCGAAATTGTCGATTGAAAAGTAAGGGGAGAGGCTACGATGTTCATCTGCCATTAATTTGGTTTATGTCTCTTGAAGAGTCTCTTGTGCTATTCTGGTTGTGTCGCCAAGTTGGGGAACCGCCACAAAAGCAAGGTGTGTTTGCCATGCAGTGCCCCTTCAATGATTCAAGCACCCCGAAAAGCTTCCCTCAAAAAGAGACATACCGGTCACCCATCTTTGCTTTGAGCTGGAATGCGTCGCCTTTTTCATGAGGTGGCGGCACCCATGCTCCCATGCTCCAGCAAGTCCATGAACACGGGCATGTTGCCATTGTGCACGTCGGACAATCTGATAATCTGTGCAGAACATGGTCAAAAACCGGTAGTTGTCAAAGTCAGAAACGCCAGTCGCAAGGACTTTTTTACTTTTGTTGCGTTGGGCCTATCACTGGGGGACTTTGAGCAAGAATACGCAGGACGTGGTTTTATTGGGAATCAGTATCACATATGGCTGGCGTCTTCCTCATATGGCTACCTAGAAAGCCGCGCGGCCATTATTTTTGTGGAGGGGGGGGGGGGACATTTCTTCTCTTGTGATGGCCGAATTCGGCTGTACGCAGCCCGTGTTGTTTCAAGCAAATAGTGACAGAATTTCTATGTGTTTGTGGCCACAAGTGGCAGACATGGCTTTCCAGGTAGTTTTCGGGGGCGGCTAAGAGCATTGCTTTGGAGCTGTGGGAGGCTCTACACCGCTCATGCTCATGGAGTTCTTGTGCCTCTTTTTCCTCGGATGCTTGGCGTCAATGTTTCCGGTGGCACTGGCTTGAGATTGACATCACAAAGGCCCGCCAAGAAGGAGTTCTAAACAGACGGCAACGTCCTGCTGTGGCAAGCATGCAAATTCAGTAGTTCAAGTAAAGCCAATCCATCGATTCATGTACATTTTGGGCAAACCTAGGGCTGGATGACGGCAGCCTGGGAAGAAAAAGAGCGGTCGGCACAAGGCCGTGTTAGTTTGCCTCCAAGAGTTCAGAAGCTCTGGAAGCCACCAAGATATGGGCTACGAAAGGGGTCATACCTTTCCCAATGTGATTTCGTATCAAGTGCTTGACGCTGCCAGATGGTTGCATGTTGGAATTCTGGGCCCAGGGTTCCAGCAAAGGGATAGTTGATCCCCTGTGCCCCTGGAAACATTGGCATAGTTCGGGCTCTGACAGCAAATCGGGATGGGGAACACGTCGACGAGGAATCGTGCAGCAGCTCCTGGAGTGCGTGTCCCTGCAGAAGGCCGAGGCCAAGACGTTGCAGCGCCTTGGAAGGAACATGGAACGGCCAACTCGCAGTTCATCAGGCCAGCGCAAACGAAACATTTCCGTTCTTATAACTTATGTTTCCTCAAAGCTGAGCAAGTCAGTGAAATCCAATGAAGCTCCTACTTGTCGAGCCCCCCTGAACGGGCGCACGGATGCCACAAGTGGACGGGAATGGATGGATCGTCCTGAATTGTTCCAGATCCTCAACTCACCGTCCTGTCAGCAGGAAGTTTCTTGTATGACCCCCCCAAGAAATCTAGGATGCCCACTGGATGATTCGAGTCTTTCCGAAATTGCCTCAGCTTTTCTTTAGGGTAGAAAAGAGGAAGGGTAGGTCTCAATAGGGTAACCGTGCCGAGTTGAGGTCTTGTTTGTTTGGGGGGGTGGCCATGGGAGGCGTTTGGGACATGAAGGGCATTAAGGTGTGGGTGGACGCTAGATCTGAATCACTGGGATCTCTTTTGAGACTATTTTACATTTAAGTTTCACTAAGTATGGGCCGGAATTCGGCATTCTTTTTAGCTAGGAGCAAATGCTGAGGTTCATAGAGCAACGTTCGGGGACTGACGGGCAGGTTGTTCATGTTCCAATCTAGTTTGGGCCCATCAATTCTGAATCAAAGCCGCGATCCTCAACGACAAGGAGGACTCGTTGGGCGTCAATTGGACCCTCAATTCTCATCAGAAAGATATTGGGCCAGGTGGCTGTCTTGAGTTGCTTGTGCGTGTGCGTTGTTGTGTTTGTGTGTGTGTGTTTTGTGTGCTTGTATCAACAACACCAATACTGCTTGTCAAGTTTTTCCTAACCAAGGAATATTTGGAATAATAAACCTTGCAGCCACCACTGATCAAATGCCCAGCGAAACAAATCAAGACACGTCTGCTGCCAAAAAACGTGTATTTTCATTGCCGGCTTGAGATAATTCAAAAAGCGATTCAGCATCTCCCAGTCACCAAGAGCAGGTTTGCACGTCTTCGGACCCTAAGATTTATGGTGATGTCGGTGGACATCACTCAGTCTTGAAGATAGAACACAGTATTGAATCGCACGACTGCACAAAGTGTCTCTTGCAGATAAAGCGGCGCGTGTCCATTCCGCCCGTTTGCTGATTCATGCATGCCACAAGTGACCATACCCTACATTCCTTCCTGCCTGCTTTGCCTGCCAGTCCTGACTAAGCATCGGTCCTTCTTGTGACCGAAAAGCCGACAACGATACTATATATTCTAGGAGATGTCTATTCTTGGTCAAGAAGATTCACCCAAAAAAACATAGCATTACGTGTTGAGCAGATGTTGCCAAGATGCTTACCGGGTCATGGAAGCCGCTTGGATCCGATCCAACAGACCGCTCACACCGAGGCGCAAGAAGCTGACGGTGCTGCAACTCGCAACGAATGGCGCCAGGTCGTGAGCATAGGTATGTGTCAGAATAGGGGAACCCCAAAAAAAATTGTGTGGCTGCTTTTTTGATGTACCTTTACTTTAAACTAAACTGCAAGGGTACCCTCAAACAAACACGGTGTTGAGTACCCCGTTGTTTTGTTGTGTTGAAAAGGAAATCTCAGATCTGATTCTGGTGGCTTACTATTCTTCTTTGTGTGTGTGTGTGTTGAGTTGGATGGATGGGACCGCAGTTTGCTGGCGGTAGGGGAAGTGAAGGGAAATGAGGGGAAATGAAGGGGGAAATGAAGGGAAATTAAGGGGAAATGAAGGGTCATGAAGAGGAAATGAAGGGGGCATGAAGGGCAAATGAAGGGGAATTACGGAATTACTTACAAAACAAAGCTAAGCCTATTTCGGGGCCATTACTTACTGTTCAGGCAGATAATAAAAGAGCATTTACCCGCTGCATAGTTCAAGCTTCATTCTGAGTCGGGAGCTCCTTGCTCGGCGGACTGCTTGCACTGACACTGTAGACACTTTAAAGCATCGCTTTTAAGCCCTTGCAGCACCACAAGTCTCATAAAAGCACAAACGACAAATAGTTACACATGTTGCTATGTTTGTTTTGATTACACAAATCTGTGTGGGGCTACAGACATGCTCCCCTGCAGATGAACATGTCAGAGACATCTCCCTAGACAGCTCCACCCGTTTTGGGTTCCATTTGCAGTGGAGTACATCTGAGCACACGTGGCTGAGATTCTGGCGCGTGTCTATCTAAGATGGTGATCACATGGGCACTGGAACCATCTTAGAAAATTGTGGTTTTCCCTTTGATTCCCTTCGAATCTGCCGTCAGAAGAGGATACAGGATACCCTTCAACTAGACAAAAACACACAAAGCACATGTCTCTCTCGGAGGCAGACCCCCTGACACCACAGTCCAAAGGTATTGGTGGCCGCTTCTGGTGTGGCTTTGTGACTTCACTCTGTCGCTGGCCCGCGGCACTCTGCTCGGCCTTTGCTCCTCGGATCGGTGGAAAGGTCAGGGTAGAAAGACCAACCTAAACAATTAGCACAACCCTGACCCGAGTGGGTTGCTTCCTGTTTGCAAATCGTCTAAGGTCCGGGAACCCCTTTTAGATCAACCACAGAAACTAGAGAGTGTTTTGTTCCCATTGTTACCGGGGGTCTGGGACAAGGACACAATCACCTGCGGCCTTGACCAAGATCACACCTTGGCAAAACTATATTGGGAACAGTATGTTAGGACGACATTCTGGGAAGCTCACTTTTAGTCATTTGGGGGAGATCATAGTGCGAAGCCTGTTGGGAGCTGCGAAAGGCACTGCAGCCTCAAGTGGTTACCATGGTGAGAAACTCCTCAGCAAACTTTGAGGCAAATGTCAGGAACCACTTCTGAACTTCGCCCGCCTCTCCAAGTTCCGTGGTTTGCCAGAAGATACTTCTATTTGTTGCATTTTGTTCAGGGTATTGCCCCATAGAAATGTTACAGTGCAAGGCCCCAGCCCATAGCTTCAGGTCCTTCATTATCTTGGGCAGGATGACATGATTAAACAATTTGGCATGGTTTGCTTCTTTTCGCTAGCAGTTGATCAAGCTAACGTCTACTCCTCCGATCATGTGTGGATATCAGCCCCATTCATTCTAGTTTCATCATCGATCGCAAATTGGCATCCATGTTCATGGAATGAGGTGTTGTGGATGACGGCTGATGGGCATCGCTTTCACGAAAGCTGCCAGATGATCTTGAAAACTTATTAACAAACGAGGCAGGCCACTTGGCAAGTCAAACACGGTCCAAAACCTCAGGGACTTGCAACAGGGGTAAGTGGGTTATGAGTTATGAGCATATCTACCTACGAAATGTCTAGCCTCTCCAAGTACTCGCTCTTGGCTTGAAGGCGAAAGAGCTTCCGGAGAGCTCGGAAGCTTCTTGGATACTAAAGGCTTCTTGGGTACGCAGTGCGAACCAAGAGTATTTATAGTCTCAGACTGGCTGATGGATTCGAAGTTGGTGGTTTTCCTGACCTGAGCCATGGTACAGTGGATGCCGCCTGATGTATTATGATTTGCTTATTAAGTTGTCGTTGGTTCAACATAAATTGGCATAATATCCAGCAATGTGTTTATCCCAGTGACTTTGTGTATCAGTACAAGTGTGTTGAATTGTGTGTTTAAGATGAGTTGTCTTTTCGAGTTACCTTCTGCTTTATGGTCCCAACAAGCAGGCTGGGGGTTGGAGAAATGGGGCGCGACTTGGCGAGCTCCGAGGCTTCCTCCTGCTGCTGCTGGGGAAGATTTTCAACAGCACCAGTGGGCTGTCGGGCCCGCAGCGAGAGCGGGACGGGGACCAATCTTGCCGACCCTTATGAAGGCCCTTGTGGTCTCCTATTGCTCAGAAGGAAGAGCGACCGAACCCAGCAATGAGGGACCTTGATGACCAGCGTACTGTATCTCGGAAGACAATGTTCTGCCGTGTGCCGCTTGCGATGAACGTGACTGATCAAAGCATAGACCCTAAGTTGATCAAAGAGAAGAGGGATACTGTAGTTGACTCGTACTTGGAATGGTTGATTTCGTTTGATAGCAACATAATTACTGTGGATGGACAAAATCCGGCACCAATTGGGATGGAGGAAATCCTGCGAATGGCCTAAGAACTGGTGCGAAGTGTCGTTTGTCCATCTAGTGCAAGTCGTGTGCCATGTGCCATCGGGATCCTAACTGGGCATGTGCGCCCGGACATTAGCGCGAAGATGCCGAGGTCCATCCGGGTCAACTGGGCCTCTTGGACAATAATTCCTCAGTTTCCCGCAGCATGCGTGTGCGCGCCGGGGCGGGGGGGGGGGGGGTTCAGTGCTGGGAAGTCATGCTCCGTTCTTTCGGGCCAAGGGAATTGACCTGGGTCCTTGGTTTGTTTTTGTTTGAAAGTGCCAGTTGGGCCTTGGTCGGCCTCTTGTGATTGCCTAGTTGGTTTTGGTTTGGCTAGGATGCCAATAGACATTTTTTAGTGCGCATCTTTTGGACAAGTAGATGTCCCACAACTAGCATTGTTTGCACTCACTCGTGTCGTATTGTTTTTCCACACTGGTCCTGCTGACGGAGGTCAGGCATCATGGTTATGAGTTGTTGTGACGTAGTCGGACGTTTCTCGACGAGTACAGTATTCGGGAACTGTTTGCTCTGCAGAGTTCTTTGTTACGTGGATAATTGCGGTTCTTTGGCAGGGTGTGTTTGCCTGGTGTTGGAAGGGGTTCCCTTTATAAGCAATCAATTCGGCAACAACAGTGCCCTCATGTCACATGTTCATGCTTTTTCAAGGCGTTAAAAGAAAAAAATGCAAAATAAAAAATATCCGCTTATCCGCTTGCCAAAACATGGGTCCCAGTCCATTCGGAAATGCCACGTGTCCTGAGGTTTGGCGTGCACGGCTCTTCGCGCTGCTGTTCTTGTTGGTGGGCTTAGCCTTCCAGTCCCCGCTCTTGCCCTGCAGCCGCACCTTGGATTCACGCACTACTTTGGGTGTTGATTCCACATTCTGCTCGCGGAATATCAATTCTAAATGCACTATGCGTATGTTTTTGGTGTTGTTGTTTCTTGCCTTGTGCCGTGGTGGTTCGTTGTACATTTCCTCATGGAATGTGACCGGGATCCCTGTATTTGTCCCAAGAAATGCGCAAGTGCGTCCCATATTTCCGGTGGGATCTGGCAGGCTTCCCGCTATACTATACTCTGTTGGGCCTCCTCCAGTGGGATCCCTACCCACGTTCTCAGTAGTGTTTGAGGTCCCGCCTACACGCCCGGGGTATGTAAGTAAGGCCTGAGAGAGCGCGGATGTGATGTTCCAATGAGCTCCCTAATCGATAATTAGGCGGTTATCAGTTGCAGATCAAAACTGCATGGATAGCCCATCGGTAACAGAGACCCATGACAATAGGTTTCCAAACGGAAGAGCTGAAGGTGACGCGGGTTGCTGGGCTGGTCCCACAAGGAAGTCCACGCTCAGTGTCGGCAAAGAACAAGAAGTGGTCAGCCTGATCGAATTCGGTTGTGTGGTAGTCCCTGTTGGCTAGAAATTTAGTTTCCAGACGAGTGAGCTGGGGTGTCTGCTGTTTGGAACCTGCCCAAAAGCGGATTCCATCCATTTCGAAAGACCGAGCAAGCGGTAAGTGCTTGACTGGCACAAGAGGTAAAACAACCCTGACCAATGCCAGGTCAAACTGGGCTTGTCTCCAAGGAGAACCACCCCAAAATGGGTGGTTCCCCTAGGGCTTGTAAACAAGTTTCCCTTTCACTCACTACCACACATTGTGCAAGTGTACCCTTCAAAAAAGTTTCCAACAAGCGTCGCCTAAGCAAAAAGGCACGTACCCAACTACGTAGCAACTACTTTCAGGACCGTCCCTTCTCCCATCTGCAAAGGCGCCTCCTGCGTAGACGGCTTGCATCAGATCTACCTCTCAGCCGAGCAGTGCGAGCGCATGGAAGGCCGGCGACGAAAGCTTCGAAGCACCGACTGGACCCCACACAAAATTCAGCCGATTGCTTTATGGGAATCTCTTCCAAGAGGGCACCCCAAAAATGTGCTTCTCCTGATCAATTTCTGATGAGGGAGTTCAGATGGTCCGGAAGTTAGCCAAGGGTTAGTACCCCCCCCCCCCAGCCCAGTGTAGCCTCCTGTAAGAAGTAACTGGGTTACTAGCCACTTAGCCAACTCCCAAACCAGTCTGCATCCTTGCTCCCCAGCAGACGCTGATCCTTCTTCCCGCAAAATTGGCTAGTCTATCAGTCTATGCATCATCCCCTAGCCCAAGAAAGGGGTCCGTGTTTTAATTATTTCAGGCACCAGTGAGGCACCTCACAAATTTAGCAGCATCTCTGTAAACATGCCCGACCAACTATAAAGACATGGGTCGCTTGTTTCTCCGGGCGCACTGTGGCCACTGGGAGTCCCAGACCTCCAGTGGTGCCTCAGGTTTTTGCCTTGTTTGGTGGATACCCAAAAACGCGAAAACGGGTACTAGTACCTCCTTTTTCCCATTCCCCATCATAGATATGCTGCGCATATTCGAAACTGTTTCCTTGTCTTTTATGGAAATCCACTCAAGGTTCGCCTTCGCGCACTTTCCGCGATAGTCTAAGAAGATTTCCCGGGTCTTGGCGGTCTTGGGTTTCTTTCCCCTCGCCAGTCACGCGTCGAAACCGATCGCGGAGGCCTGGACCTGTCCATCTTGGGCTCCGAAGCCTCGAGCGCCCAGTGCTTGGTGCCCGGAGAAGAGGCTCTGGGCCACGCGCCTCGGTGAGAAACCAGTTCCCCAAATGACTTCCCTGCAAACCCACAGTAGAAAGATACCCTCAAAAGATCGAACACACACACACACATATTATTGGTGTTCGAACTATCGAACCCGCTTTTGGTTGGTTGTCGGTTGGTATTTGAAGGGAAGCCAAAAGGAAACCGAGCTGTCGGCAAATTTTCTCACGCGAGTCCGGGCACTGCATACCGGGCCAGAGTAATCAGACACATGAGGTGCGGGACTTTATAGTTTCCTTGGCTCAGCGGCAAGCAAAAGTTGGGTGGCTTCAGGCGGATCCACTCCGGAAGTCACTCTGGTTTCCAACCCCGCAACTGGGGCGGGGTTAGATCACTGCGGCAACAGGCAGCAGGCATCGCTCGATGCGCCAATTTCAGTGAGGGCAGCTGGCATGAGCCATGGAACAATGAATGTACAGAACTGTGAACATGTTATTGAAATCGCTACGCGATCCGCCGATGCCATTTGTGGTGCCATTTGTGGTGCGACGACTGCCGCGACTAACTGCCTCTCCCTCCCATATGCTGAGAATGCTGAGAATGCGGAGGCAGCCAGACAGCATACGTACTGTCATGAACTTCGGACGCAAAAACCATCAAAAAGGCTGACAGCAACCCCCTTCACAAACCCGAAAAATTGCAGGGGATAGTTCGCAGCGACGCCGCTGTACTAATAGGCACTTCGTAAAAACACACATTTTGTCCAGTTTTAACGGTTTCTTAGATCATCACTGTGCTTCCGCCAAAACCCCAAACATGCCAAAGCCAACATCGCTCAAAGAAAAACACCATTGATATCAGCCAAAAACAACAAAAGTTATGCCGCCAAGACAGCCCTGACAATGCTGGGAATGCAGATTCTTACCACCGTAGGCAACCCCCCCCCAAGCCGACATCTAGACGAAATGCGCGAGTTAGGCGTTCGAAGACCCCAAAAGCTGCCAAATTACAGGGTTTTGGACCAACAATGACCTCCCCAAAAGCCTTCGGCTTTAAAAGACAATTATGAAGGAAGAGCAAGTTGTGGATTGCGCTCGACTGGCGTCGGAGGATTGGCTACCCGTTCTTTTGTTTTTCCAACCTATTTTTCAACTCTCGACCTTTTTTCATTCCGGGGCTCCAAACAACTGGTTCGGGGGTTGAAACTGCCAACGAGTCCACGACATTTCACCAGAGGCTTTCTGGGATCAGAACAAAAGCATGGCCAGAGTCTCTTGGGCTTCGAAGATTCTGCCACCCTACCATCAGCCTGCCAAGGAAACCCCGTATCAGATGGGGCAGGTGTTGCTTGAGGATGACCCGAGTTGCTTGTGTCGATGGACCAGCGAGCACGCGCACAAGCTGCTAAAAGACATTATTCAAGATATCATCGGCCACTGGCACCATCTCTTCTGCGTTCCAGGCAGCCAGCCAAAGTTTGACAATCAGCTGGACATCCAGCCTTGATTCAAGCTTAAATATTTAGCCTAGAAGGGGGGGGAACCAATGTCGACTACCTTACCACAGAATTGCAAGGACCCCGACTGAATTAGTTGTCGCTGCTTCTTGGTTGACTTTGAAACAATTTGGCCATTTGGAGAACGACGGTTCCCATCAACAAGCAACAAGGTCTCATTTGTTGCATCGGGTCGGTACACCATACTCCCCAGCAAACCAGCACGGAGCCCAAAACAGGTTGAACTAAGGGGAGACTCCTCTGAGCATGAAAATGCTGTTGCTCTAAAATGAAGGTGTTGGGGTTGCACGTCAATCTTCACGGCTTTCCGTTCTGAGGACACCACCTGGACCTTGGCTGTGCAAACCTTGGGCATCCGACGAGTGCAGGGGGCGGCTTGGATAAAACACCGAGCCCGGAAATGCCACCTGACGGCTCCATAGATGGCCATTCAGAGGACACCAATGTCCAGATTGCAGGCATTCCCTGTTGGAATGGCCGCACACACACACACACACACACACACACACACACACACACACACACACACACACACACACACACACACACACACACACACACACACACACACACACACACGCACACACACACGCACACACTGGTTGCTGACAAGGACGATAAAAACGAAGGAAGCTGTTGCAGCAATTTCCCACAACTCTCCGCAACACCCGTGGAACTCGAAGGAGCGAGCGTCCCTTAAAAAGGAACATGGTTTGCAGAAGGTGGTGATCGGCTGTCGCTGCAGTGTTCCAAGATTCCAAGAGGCAAGTCGAGGTCTAAATCCCGAATGGAGCGCAACAAGGGGCCTCGGTCCAAGGTACTTACCAGCAATTTTACATGGAACCCCAAGAAGGCGTCTCATGAAAGGATCTTCTCTACCATGTCAATCCTGCAGGGAGGTATGCACTTTGGCCCCAAATGACCCACCACTCTTGGTCTCCCTTTGACAAACAACCCAACGGCCGGGCTCGGGGCCTAAGTCCAAGTTGCTTAAGACCGAGCTGAGCCCTGAATCCGAGACCCGCAAGCAGACACTTCTGGGCGTCAGGACAGCTTCTGGGACGGTCTTTGGGCGCTCTTCTTCTCTCAGCTAGGTCAGCTGGCATCTTGGCAGAACTGGGAGCTTCTCACTCGCTCGAACCCACGATCTCTGGGTGCCTTGAAGTGGGCTTGCACTTTGCACACACACGCACACACCTGGCTGCCAAGTCAAATGTCCAGATAGGAGGAGTTTGCCTCCAGCGCTCAGCCATCTCTGTGCCTGATTGCATCATTCAGCCTGGGATATCAATACTTCAAGTCTGAGCAATCCCTGGCTTCCGCACTATGTTGTTCTTTGCAAGGAAGCTTCGCGGATTCAAGCCCTCCCATCGCTTGGACCATTTTCCTCTAAAGGGACCTTCTGGTGGTTCTGACCCCCCAAAAAGGAAAAATCAAAAGGCTTTTAGACACGAAACCAGGGATCCCCTGGCAGGAACCAGAAGGGATTGTTTTGCCGTCGTCATTCCCTCCTCCTTTACTTGGATTTCTTCTTTCCAATTGGCGCCGTACAGAAATGTTCCAAGATGACGGGCTCTTTGTTGCCCCGCAAAGCACGAAGAAGGCGTAAACATCCACCAAGCAAGTGACGTTGTGGGCGGCGTCCATCAGCAGCCTCTCAGGTGCTGCTGATTTTGGCGGCCACCGTCCAGCTGCGAATGTACAGCAGCAAAATCTTCTGGGAGTACCGGGACGTCTTCCTGGTGGAGCCTGAGGAGAAGCGGGCCTTGGTGTTCAATGGCGTGGTTGTGTGTCTGTGTGATTGGTTGTTTGAGAGCACTCGTTTTGATGGGAATCTAAAGCGAACCCAAACATTGAGCAGGTTCTCCTATCTAGATACACACCACGATGAGAGGTGTGTTGCTGCAAGTGCGTTGGAGCGCAAGTTTGGTTCAGCACTCATTACTGAGCTCATGTGTGCCGGCCTCTTGAGAAGCGGAGGTATCTTGGCATTGAGCTCAAGGTTTGAGCAGCGGAAGCCGCGACTAGCAAACAGCTGTCGACCTGGACCACCAAATCGACTCTTTCGTTTGACCATTTCTTTGTCAATGAATACTGAATATGTTCAGATAAATATGCTCTGTCTCAGACCTTGTTTGACGCCGCAGGAAGTCATTTTTGCCCGCGCACAGCAGCCTGGCATACAAACTCTGGAAACTGTTGGGAACCGGGTCATTGGGCATTTGCCTCACCAATCCAGAGTTGCTCAACTCCGCCGCCACTTGTGATACACGATTTGAGCAGCGGTCTCGTCGTCATATGAATATTCTCTGTTGGTTCACTTCCATGATTCACACTGTGGGTCAACGGACCCGGCTGCGAGTAGAAAGAAGGGATTTGATGAGTAGCATCGCCCCGAGGGTACATAGAGAGGATGCTGGCCTAATTTTAAGAATCGGGACATGCATGATGCAGTTGTGCATGTGTTGCCAGACTTTGCCATTTTGTTTAGCCTGCTTGCTCGTTGTAGGCTTGCATCATTTTCAGATTGAACCAGCAGCAGCTTACATTATGCATGGGTCAAATTCTGGTCACCCTTCGCCAAGCAAAACCATGTCCATGTGAATGCGACCCTTCCTTTTTCGGTCTACCGGCCAAACGGATGGCGTCATCTGGCCATTGCAAAATTTCGGAGACGCTAAATAGCTTCTCGTAACAAACACTTTCCAGCTGGCACCAAAGGACAAACAATCATGTGTGAAGCCATCGATCGAACCCCTTCGTTAAAGCCCATTCAACGGGTCACATACCCCAGAGGTGTATTATCTGCTCAATCAATGGCAACAAGCCATGTTGAAGCCATATTTATTTTGGAGAACTGTGTTTCACATGTTGTTGAATATATTTGTTGTTGATAGAGTATTTGGCAACTGGTGCTGCTTATACAGTTTTCGGGGAAACCACCCATACCCATTCAAGGGTGCAAAGGCCTATCGTCACGCAAACCCATGTCTTTGGCACATAGACCCCCCATAATTGGCCCACAAGTGTTCGGTTCCTTCGCTTGAAATCGGGTTCCAAAAAATGGCCTTTTTGGACATGGGCCCCAAACACCTGGGTTCCTTCTGTTCAAGTTTGCAGGGGCTTCGCTGGTACAATTTGCTCGTAGCGCTCTCGGCAGTTCGCGGGTTGCGCCGTCCGAGAGCGGATAGGCGCTTCGCCCATGAGTTCTACTGCCGCGTCAAACTCGAGGAGCGCGCTTCGAGGCACCGTATGCAGGCGCCCACGGACGGCACGGTGTGTTGAACGGTTGAGGCAGTGGAGTTCCACACATCCCTCCTGTCAGACCATTTCAATTGTCTTTGGGTTGGCCCTTAGACAAAGGCCTTCCCTTTTGGCTTTTTTGTAGGGCATCTCTGGCTGTTTTTTGATGGCGCGGGTGCCCGAACTTGGCTGCATTTCGGTAAATTTCCCGACTAACCTTGTGGCCGGGGCGAGCAACCAAAACTCGCTTCGGGACACACTTGTGCCGCCTTTTCAGGTTGTGCCTGCAGAGGGTCACTCTTTGCTTCCCCACGATGCCCTGTTTCTGGATCAGAGCGATGGCAAGGGAAGCCACGATAAGGTCATGGCCCTTGATGGTCCTCATGGTCCTTGATCCCCACACCTTACGAAGCAGATCTTTTGGCCTTCTCAATCCCGGATTCCTTGCATGATAGATACACATCATGTTCTTAATGCAAAGACAGAACTCCTCGAGCAAATGTCCTTTTGTATACTTGGAAACAATGTAGATCCAATCGGTCTTCATCTGGACGGATCCTTTGCTATCTAGGTATATTATCATCTTGTCTAGCGTGACATCCTCCTTGGTTACCAGAATCTTCCCTGTTCATAATAGCCGCTATTGGGCTGGAACGGCCTCCTCGCTATGTCTCTGAATCAGTAGGTGTCATGATCGTACCTCTTTATTGCAACAGGGCTGCAGGATTCCCTTGCCTTTCAGTTTTGGGCAAGCTGCAGGCAAGAAGACTTTCCAACAGGAACTCTCGTTCCTGTCAAGGTGACCCAAGTTTGTGTCTCGACGAGCCAACCAGAATCGAGCCGTTGCATGCTGGCGAATATGAATAGTGCGGGCTTATTTCTTTTAGTATAATGATGGTTGAGATGGTCCACTACTCATCCAGAGCAAGGCATTACTACACGTCAACTCATTCCTGGTGTCAGCGAGAGAGAGAGAGAGAGAGAGAGGTTTCAGTAGTGTGGTCGCCATTTCTAAGCAAACCTTTGACCTTGATCCCGGGTCTTCTATGTTGTTCGCGGAATCGCGCTGGGCCTGACGAAAGCAGCAAGCTAGCATCGTCGGCAAAAACTGACGTTGGCCGGCTAAAGTGGCTTCTCTTGACTGGCACCGGGCTGATTTGAACGCTCCATCGCTCTGGTGTTTGGAGGATGCATGCTGGCATTTTTCGTGCAACACCTCTATTGATTCATTGTTGTAATTGGACAGTGCGGATGCCTGACTTGCAAGGCAGCGCCAGGCAGGGTGGTCACTGGTGCACCTCCAAAGCAAGAAGAGCACGGGCAAGAGCGACCACAGCTTTAACATTCAAGTTTCAGACTCTGAGATGCGAGATGTGTGTGTGTGTGGGTATCCATGAGTCGGACCCCCTTCGTGGGATTCTACATAAATTTGAGAACCCCTCAAAACGCGTTGCCACATCAAGTGACCCAGCTGACAGCTTACTAGTATTATCTAGTATTACTATCTCGCAAGCTGTCCAGGCACTGGTGGAAAAGCTGCACCGCACGAAGCAGAAGATCCGGGCCGGCGGCCCAGACTTCATGTCCAGAGCGTCCAAAACCACCGTAGCCTATTGCTCATTTTGCTACCCGGACCCTGAAAAGAGGCCATTTTGGCAGCCTCTACAATTTGACTGGGGTTGTGGGGGTTGTAGTCAGGCCCACAAGCATTCATGCTCAGGTGGTGCTCAATTGGTTTTAGCAACCAGGTCATGGACCCCTCAGAAAGGAAGCCAACATGAATATGTTCAAACAAAACTCACTGGAACAAGTGAAACTAAGCGCTGCTCCCATCCCCGTCCAACAACGCCTAGTTTGCCTGTCGTTGTTCTTTTCTTTGGAGTGGGTGTCCCTTCAAGAGCAGAAGAACAGCGGAGCTTCCCTTTTTCTTGTGCTGTTCGCTGGTCTGCTGTACAATGCAAGCGAAAAACTGAAATACTTTGATGTTGGGGCATTGTAGCAGCTTGCGCGTATGTTGCGGTCGTCAACACTTTAGTGGAGCTAGTTGCGCTGGATTATCGAATTGTTTGTGATGGGTTCCCTTGAAAACAGTCAGCCCTAACAAGAGTCCCTTGATTCAACACCTTCTCTATATAAATGCTGCAAGACAATGTGCCTTCTGTGTGTCACACATTGGTGGATGCAGCTTGAGTTGTCATGTAATACTCAGCTGGGAATCAAGCCTGCCAGTACCAGAGGACATGTGACCGGGATTTGGCCGACTTGTTCTTTTCTGAAGTGGTTTGCAACTGACAATAGAACGTGTCCTGGATCCGTGCTGTCCTGTCCAGGGATTGCCTGCCCACACATCCAGGAAAGCTTGTTTTGTTGCATGTTCCGACGCATTCCTAAAGTAGGGAACCCCCCTCCCTTTTTGCAGTTTGCCCATGTTCTGCGTGTTGCCCTTTAAAACCACAGTTTGAACGAAAGGGGTCCCACACAGGGCCAAAGCCGATTGGAGAACCTCTTCAACCACAAGCAGCTATGTGTGCTTTGTGTGTGTGTGTGTGCGTTGTCTTTTTTTTCTCAGCATGGGAATGTGTTGTTTTGTTTGTGTGTTTATGTTTCGGGTTTGGGAATGCGCAGTGGGACGCCATGTTTGGTCACGTTCTTTTGTGCTAGGTGCGAAAGTATTGCATTGTGGCGAATTTAGAGGTAACCCAAGCACACTCAAATCACATGATACAGTCAGGGACTCATCACTCCGTCCATCACCAGAGAGCAACGAGTAAAAGCCTACTCTACGGCGTATATTGTGTTATTTTACGTGGGTATGTAAAAACTATGTAACGTGTATCTAGTGTAAACGATTCCAATTGCAGGAGCCGAGGGGTGCGGATTTTTCGAAGTATGGCCAGGCACCTGTCTCTTTTGAAAGATGGGTCAAGTAGATTCGAGTGGCCTCAAGCTAGTGCCTCAGATACCACAATAGTACGGTATAGGCTAGAGCCATTTCTACCATCAAGTCCAACAGTCCGGGTTTTTGCAATCGGCAGGTTTCACACCTGGTCGATTCTGGTGGTTTTCATTGCAGCCACGCGACAAACGGAACGTCGCCAGAACATCTTGGAGCTGAAAACGGAAGAGAGCGGCGGGAAAAGCGTGCGCCGCCAATTCAAGCGCCTCGATCTAGAAAGCAGTGGTGTCCGGGGAAGGGGGGCTTACCGCTGGAAAGAGAAGCCGATGGCCCAGGTGTTGGTTGTGACGGCTGGTATGGGTTTGCTGGTTTAGACAAACAGTGCCTGGACTGGGCCTGAGAAATGCTGGATCCAGACGTTTTGAGAGGACTTCTGAGTGTGCGTGTGTGTGAATGTGTTGCTCAGTGGGACCCTGCTTCACTTGTGCTGTTGGTAAAACCACGCTGGTGACAAAGAACAAAGCGAGGCCATGATTGTTTCATTTGTGGAGGTGAGATCACCCCGATAAGGGATGGCACTAGAATCGCTTGTCAACCGCTTTGTTGTGTTCTTCTCCTTCTCCCTGGCTGTTTGTGTAAGCTGCCAGCCCTTGCAAGAGACGACGCAACGGAGCCAAATTCAGGTACACTGGCCGTTGACTCATGGCTTGGATTTGGCGTGGGCTTTGGCCGTTGGTTCCTGCGTCCTTTGGACTCCGCCCCAATATTTGATTTCAGCTGTCCTTTTCCACAAAATTCGGAGCAAGGAGCTTCAAGGAGCTTGGGGAAAAAGGATCTCAGGGTGACTCCTGGGGGTTGCACAAAGTACGACCACTAAGGAAAACCCAAAGGAGGTTGTATCAACCGAGGTTTCGGGTTGGAGTCGGCCGATATAAGTTCGGCCCACCGTCCTGTTTAAAAGGCTCAGGCCGACCTGTTTCGTCTTTTGACGCTGGGAAAGGGAAATGGCAGAGTGTCAAGTTATGGACCATATGGATCCATATGAGTGGTTCCTGAAATTAGGGGACCTCAATGAATGCTTGGATTCCTCCTTCAACTGCCATTGGATAGGGAGTTTCCAGTTATTCGTCACTTTCCCCACAGTTTAAAAGCCATGCCAGCTGAGGTACTTGATCCAGCGGAGCCATGAAGATCAAGATGTCGCCATCGAGGAAGATCTTTGCTGACCTTTCGTCGAGCCAGCTTGGTGTGGGTATCTCAAATAGGGGGACGCAGAATAGTCCTCCACTGCGTTACTCGATCACAAATAAGGGTCTGATATTCCACCACAGGGTCCGAGAGTGGGCTGAAGATATAAGCGGACCCTACCCCAGGTATATATCCTAGGGCTTCGCCACCACCAGCTGCGCCTGGTTGGCTGCAGCGGTTGCGCAGCTCAGCGAGCGCGCGTGTGTGCGTGTGCATGGGAGACGGGCGGCCGAAGCAAATAGTACGTTTTCATGAAATTGTATCACGGTTATGTATGAGGTACCTTGCTGATAGATCCAGCAGCGTCCAAAATGTATTCGTACATTTGGCAGGCTTTGCAATGCTTTGCAGGCCAAGAATGCACCCCATACATTTTTAGGTGGAACCCCCATAATGTGCAAATTGCATTCCCCCCCATCTTCAGAGGGTGGGGATGTTATGATGCCAAAAGATGGGGAACCCCGAAGTGCTGGTTGTTCTCTTGGTGTTCCTTCAAACCAACCTGAAAAGGGGAGCCTCCAAAACACGTGCCGTCCTCCAAGAGCAACCGCAGGGTTCGAAACCCCACCAATCTAGCTTCTAAAGCAGGCGATGAGCCATCATGAATCTACTGATGTGTCACTGGACTTGACTAGCCAGTTTTTCGTCTTTATGGTTTGCAGAGTCGCCCCATCAAGCTAAGCAAACATGTTTCTCTGATTGTGTGGTATATATATATATATATATATTATATATATATATATATATTTACCTACGCGCACATGCACAGGCTTCACAACTTGCATTTGCACATACATATACAGATTGCAGTGGCACATATTTGCATCTATAAGTACATGTGCACCAAGAACTCTACCTCGGGTTGGGTTTACCCTTTCATCCGGGGTTCATCTAATGGCTAAGTGCTCCCTGGGAGGAGCTTCAAATGAACTGCGGTCTGACGAAGGAGCACGCAGACCAGGCCCGGCTGCACGCCTTTAAGATGTCAATTAAATAATTGCCTTTGGCTCCAAATGCAATGTGAGCCCAGACAGTTAAGCCGGTGGGTTAGGGTGAGTTGCTTTTCCAAGAAGTTGAAGGCACATTCTAAATTGGAACGCGTACCCCTGTCTAAGCGCTGTGGATGGACGCAGTCCTGCAACTGCAGCAGTTGGCATAGATGAAACCATGCGAGCAATGGAACGCCCCACTGACAAATGCAGGATTTTGTCCATCCACAATATGTTTAGCACTATACCTGGCCAACAATGGATTGATGTTGGCAGGTATGGCTGGACAAATCACTGTGGCCTTGTGCACCTGTGCAGGTGATGCAGATGTTCTCCTGCAATGTGGAGATTGGCCGCTTGTCTGATTTCAGTGCCTGAGTGACATTTCACAGACTGACCTTCCACTACTCAGGTTCTCATGCAGATAAAGCTAGTTGACTGCGTCTCAGGTGTTTCTTGCCGTGGTCGTTTTTCTTTGGTCAAGGTCTTGTGATTCAAGGAGGGTTCAGACTGGACATTCACGGAAAAAAGCAGTGAACGGCAACCCTTACAAAAAGCAGATTTCCTCTTTAAACGCCATCCTAAAGAGGGGGCCCCTATGTTGGAGGATACCAGGCTACCTGCAAAGTTGATCCGTGTCCGTAGATTTATGTGCTACTGCTTGTTTCCATGCGGAAGACAGCAAGTCTTTTCAGGGGATCCTGCAAAAGCCCGCGGGAAGCTGCTAGGTGAGCAACGCCTCAAAAAAACACCCCCATCTCCATCTCCCCCTTTTTGACATCAACAAACAGCTAGGTAACACTTAGTTGGTGGTTTGGATTGGAGGTTAGGGGATTTGAGCCCTGGTTCTTGTAGAGGGTAAATGGGAAACCATCACTAAGCTCCAAATTCAATAGAGTTCCAAGGGTACTAACCAAACATGGAACTGGAAGGGTTGCGAGGTACTCAAGCACCAAATCAAGTCACGAAAATGGGAGACTCATGCTTGTAGTTATTTGGGTGTTTATGTTCCTTTTAGTTTCCCTTTCAGAATCCCCAAACAAAACACCATGTCCAGAAGCCAAGCGGGCGAGCGGGTTTCAGTTGTCGAGGCAAGCAGTACGCTAACCTGCTGCAGCAGATCGCGCTGGGCCGCCTCAAGCCGGACGGCTGGATCTTGAGGCGAGTTGGGGTCGTGGCAGGGGTACCTCGAATGTTGGAGAAATATCAGCCTAAGGGTAGTTTGAGGATCCAGGAAAACCCAAAAGGGAAGCAACCATTTGGCCCCCCGCTGTGTGGACACATACCTTTGTGTGTGTGTGTATGTCTCAGGTTATGTGAATATGACTGATTCACTGGCAATGACCATGAAAAGGCCCTGTTTTGTGACCCAGAAGCAAAAGGTGGGTCCTGATGACTATTAGTGGAGGCGTGGTCCTTTGTTCATCCTTGAAACAAATCGTTTCTAAATGATACGCTTTGCTATGTCGAGCAACCGTGCTGACCCCCTGCGTGTGCTTTCTCGAGCAGCGTGGTTGCGCACCCAAATTTTGCAACACGCCTCTCCACAGATCCAGTGTCCCCACAAGTTGCGAAATGTAAGGTCATCGCTTTAGCGTGAAGGCGAAGGAAAGCCACCACTCTGACACGGACCAATTTGGCGGAGGATTACATAGGTTGCGAGGGAGTGCAGCCAGTGGACGCTCAAGGCGGTTGGGTCCGCAGGCGCTTGAAAGACGCATGACACCGAAGGGGCCTTTAGGTCCTGTAGGTCACCATGACCGATTCTCAACCATATTGATGATGTTTCATGCTTCCTGGCATGGTGGCAGCGTTTTGCGTTTGTTTAAATGGTTGACCTGAGACGAAGGTACAAGGCATCTCCACTTGAAGCTGGCTTCGAATATTTTGGGTACCTGTAGATCATGGGGTGTTCTTTCTGTTTTCCAGTTGGACCTGGCGGCCCTTGTTGCCACTGTTTCGGTGGCTTCCAACGCCAAGCTTGTTTTCGTCTCCTTGTGAGTGTGGTCTCAGGTTGCCCTTTGCAATATCTGTGTATTTGTAGAAGAGTTTTTCCAATCCGCCCGGCACCGTACTTGAATCCAAGGTGCTGAGTGGGTTTTTGCGGGTTGCAACCTCCAACTGTTTCTTTGTTTGTGCGCTCCCTTACAGGCAGGAGGTGCAGCGGCTTCTCGACACCCTGCAGCTGGTCAAGGAGATGTCCGGCCAGGCACACGTCCGATTTTCAGAGCGAGGACCAAGATGGATCTTTGTTCATATCGGTTTCTTGGTTCTCTGCTTGCCGACCTGCTTTATGATGGACCATATATGGAGAGGGAGGAGAGAGATGCATACCTTTTTGAGGAGCGGGCTTGATCAATGGTTCACACCTGCAAATGCTTGTCGTACCCCTGCTAAATAGCCTCTAGTACAAAACCCATAAAGTAGTCTGGCAAGAGCCAAGTAGCCTGTACGAGCAAGGCATTGTTCGGCTAACCCCTTGTTTCAAAGATGTTTAAACACCCTTGCTTAACCGTCCACATTTGAGTTTCCTTGTTAAAAGCCCAGGGCCTTGTGGCTTAATCATTGTTTGCCCTAAAGCTTGGGTTGCATCCACAGGAGCAGGGGTATTTGTGCGTCGTGCGTGCAGGGGTCTAAAGCCGGTTAGCAAGCAGAGAGCCAAGGAACTGGTGTTACAAGCGCTTTTGGATTCGCTAGCTCCTGGCCCAAGGCCATGGTTCTGGCACGCTTATTGTTTTGTTTTTGTGGTTGCTGGAAAGGGCGAACCATACCCAACAAACACATCGCCTATTTTTACCGTACTGCACTGTACTTAAAGCTTGCGACTTGCAAGTCGGAGCTGCCGCACTGGTCTTCGCATAGTGCTCTTGCGCTCAAAAGTTGCGACTTTCGAGCCGGGGCTGCCAAGTTGCACTTTCTTTACTACGCTTGCAAACGTGTTTAAGCACGTTTTCCGCGGAAGCGTTGCGGAAGCCGACTTATCGGCACTCCTAGGAAAAATATCTACGGCCCTCACATACCTGTGTCAGAGAGAGTGAGTGCGCGATGTACATGCTACGAACTCTTGCAAGTCTTGCCCTGCGAGGTCTCAAGGTATTCGCGCTAGCCGGCAAAAAGCAACAGCCCAAAACGAGTCCAGAAGGAGTCTGCAGCAAGCCGAATGGCTTCACAAAGTGCACCATGGCCCAGCCAGATCCATGGCCCATTTGAACGGTGCAGTTCTTCTTCTTGGCGCGCAGTACTTGCAGGTATATCGGCTGCTTTTGTCCTACAAGTGCTTTTGCACTGCTGCAAAACGAGATGCCCCCCTCAAATTTGGCTTCGATTTGTGGCAAAAGGGCCCACACGAGTCCAAATCAAATTCAAGCCAATTTGTGCATTGTGCTAGACATGTAACATTGCCTGCTCATGTGAGTGGAGCGCATCGGAGCCAAGGCATCTTTTTTCGATTTGGTGAAACAGTACATTTGGGCTCATTGGGTCAGTCCACCCTGTGCCCCAGTGCAAGGAGCCAAAACTGTGGAAACACAGAACTGGGCCACCATCCTCCAGACTCACGTCCCCCCTTTAAACTTTTCGGGACAAGCCGAGTGGCAAAGAATCCACGGATCCCACAGTCACCAACCACACCAACCAGCAGCAAAGCCACACATCAACGATGGCAGCTACTCCCAGGCGCCAAAGCGGTCCGTGCCCAGTTCCAGCTCTCTCAGCCCCAAGGCACGGAGATCGAAGCAAACTCGGCGGATGTCCCAATTTGATGGGTGCAACGAAGAGTTTCGATATCGAAGTTGCTTACTAGTTGTTCATGTGTTTGTTCATTTACCCAAATGTTTTCAAAGGGAAACCAAAAGAGGATTGGTATTTTTGAGTTGTCTTATTCTACCAAAGCCCCGAAACATGACCGGACCATACGTGTGTTATTGTTTTAAAGGGATGCGTGGCTGCTGTTGTTTCCTTTCAAGTAGATCAGCCGCTGCCGCTTCAGGTGTTTGTTGGTTTGTTTTCCTGAAAGAATGATCGCTGCAAAGAATGTGGAAGCCACCACTAAAAGGTTGAATGGGTCCATGCAGGGTTCTCAATCCGTGCAATCCGTGCAAAATGATGTCGGCCTCACAAGGGGAGTTGCAACCTTGACAACATCACTTTGGTGCTCCAGTGCCTTTTTGTCTGCTCTGTCCAAAGCGGGGTTGCTAACAAGGGCCATTATGTTGTTGACCCTTGAACTGCTACCCATGCGCCCAAAACTGCAGCCGAAACTGAAAGACGGTTTTGAGTCCGTGAAAGCTCTGAAAATGTTGGTTAAAGACTACTTGAAGTGTCTTCATGTTGTGTGGGCGGATTGTTGTTGCATGTGTAGGGAATATGTGTTTGTGTTTGGGGGTTATTGCTTGCCGTGCACATATGGTAAAGTCGAGCGTCCGTGGTCCGGTTGTTAGCCACCTTTGATAGCTGCCATTGATGCGTTTGCAGCTTTGTGCAGCTGTTTTTGTGGGCAGCCCGCTTTTCATCTAGACCGTCTTTGAAGCAACATGTAAGCTCAGCGTCATTAGTTATATTAGTTGTTGGGTGATGAGACACCCTTGCATCTCACCTTTAGGGTTGAGAGAGTTTTGATGCGGGACGTGTTCATTGACTTGACAACGTATCCCCGAAGTCACTCGGTTGGATGCACGCTTTCCAGCTGCGAATCCTTCAAGCTGCATAGGCGATTTCGCGAAGAAACCTCCGGATGTTTGGCAATGTGGAGATGGGCTCATTTGTGTCTTACATCTTATCAAGATTCCCATGTCTGAAATTTGCCGCCCTTTTGACCTCATGTAAACCTGACACCAGCACGACAACGACGAGCCTCCCTCACTGGAAGTGGCTTCTCGCAAACGTGATGCATGCCGCGACCGCTTTATGAGTGATGGAATGGTTGCCACAGGATGAAATGCAGAATCCTGATCCAAACACAGCGGTGCCTCGTTCTGCTGCGGTATGCCACACTGGCAATAGCTGACTGGTTCAACAGCCCACCCTAGGTGTAGGTGGAACCAAGACATCTTGACGTCACTATTGTCCTTGGCCTTGGCAACAGGTAGGGAAACACATGGGGTCCAAAGGGGTGGCCAGTGACTCACCTCCGGGCACTCATGCCAGTCAGCGCGCTCGCGGCTGGAAAGCGAGGGAACTATGTCCTCCGAGGCTGGAGTGGCACGGTGTGTCTGTCGCCGGTCCCTGAAGCCGCCCAAGCACCTCCAAGGGCCGTGCCTGTAGGATACACTCTTGCTGTCCTGAGCACAAACTTCCTGGTGCCCCTCAACTCCGAAAGCCAATTTCCGCTGAGATAAGGCATATCACTCCTTGTGCCGTCATTGGTTTGGAACGGTGTTCCACTTGACTTATCATCCATCAAGCTTGCAATGGCCAGCTGTATTCTTTTCAGCACTGTTTGGTGACCCTTCGGGGAAGGCAAGCACAATAGGCGATTACTTGACATAGGCGTCTTAAGGCACTCCATAATATTCCTTCTTCTGCAGAGTTCAAGCTTTGTCAGCATGCATGTTCAGCCGACATGGTCCAAAGCGCCCGACTTTATATCCGCTTCTAGAGCGGAGCCCAGTTGTTCAGTGCCACCCCTTTTTGTCATGCATTTGGGACGGGGCTGCGTGGCATAGTTGGCACTCATAGCCCAGCTGCTGTCCCTTCAGGGGACACCAACCAGTTCAGGATTTGAGTGTACCTGGGGTATTGAGGTAGTCAATAATGGAACGGATACTCCCTTGATTCTGAGCGAGACATGATAGCAATGTTCGCCCTCTGATCTGGGGAACTACAGCACAGCAGTGTGTCATTCCCAACGCTCGAAAGAAGGGGGAAAGTTGAAAATGGTTCATTACTGTCAGAGAGGTGCAGGAGTTTAACGGCAACGGCCAATGCTTGATCTGGTTCCGACGCTTGCGCAAAACGCCAATAGCATCTGGGTCACAATACAAACGCGGTACTAAGAGCTGTAACCAAAACCATGCAAAGAGTCAATTTTACAGTTGTGACGTCTTTTACTAACCTTCCCTTACCCGGCTTTGTGTCCCAACCCAAATGATTTGGGACCCTGGACTGAGGACACCTTGGAGCACGCAAAGATTTGGGAGCGCTTTCAGGCCATTTCGGCCGGTCGTCCACAATGGCCGACTGCAGCCTTTAAGCTTTGCGCCATTTCTGGCCTCCAATTGTCGCTGTTTGACAGTTGTTCTCTTGTTGTCTTTGTGGCTATGTCCAGTTAGGGACGTTCCTGTCGAAGCCGGGAAGTCAATCCGTTTCGAACACTTGCCCTTCCGCTCATGTGTCTCAACAAAAATCGGCATTTAGCGTTGACCTGTTGCGTGTGTAGACAAAGCATTGAACATAGCACCTTGTGTGGTGCAAGTTTCACTTGTCCAAGCGTTAGAAGTAGGCCACCAGTAGGCCTGTCAAATGTCCAGGAGTAGGGATTACTGACATGACCAGTTACTGAAGCCGTTTGCTTCATTGGAGCCACCGCGACGCCACCAAGGCTTTCACGATTACGGATGGGCATCGACATGTGAAGGTTCGGTGAATGTAAATATGCCAGAACGCAAGATCAGGAGTCATGTGTTTTGCGGGACGTGCAAGGACACTGCACTCATTTCTTTGCAATGGTTGCCGCCCATTTCTCAGACGGATGCCAGACAGGAGCCCTGCCCAAAGCACCAAGCTGACCCCCGTGAGCCTGCGAGCAAAGTAGTTTGGGATACCACTTCTGCTTGAAGCAACTTGATTTGTTTCTCGGAGATCCCTTTTTGCCGGTGGAAGTCGTTTGAAAGTCTTGCCAGCTCATGTCGTCCTTGTGCTGTCATCTTGGGTGGGGCTAATGTCGTTCATGGTCGCTGGACATGACGCCCACATACGAATCCAACTCGCCATGCCAACACTGCTCTATGCAACACCTGCTCCTAGTTCAAGCGAAGCAAGCATGTGGCATCGGGTATGGTGATGGATATACAGATGCTGATGAAGGTTCTTGACTTTCAATATTCATGTAGTCGGCTATGCTAGCAAGAGGCGCACACACACACACACACGGAGATAGACTTTGAGAGGTTGCCTGATGCTTTTAATTCGTGTTCAGCGGGCAATGCACATGAGTTTTTGTGAGAATTCTTGCGATTTGAAAGACTTCCATCTATCAGGGAATCAGTGCAAGTCTCGACCTGCTTTGTCAGTGCCAGGGTCAAGGCCTTTCCGACCATTCCGAGAGTCAGCGAAGGTGGTCTTCCTCAAGCTTGAAGCCCTGTTGTTGTGTGCTGGCATTTTGACCACGCAACCCAAGGGAGTCGAGTTTCCAGCACCTTGAGCTGCACCAGGCATGGTGGACTCCATGGAAGGACTACTTTATGAAGTGCCTCGCAGGCGGGCCCGGAGTCCAGTCCGTGCCATCCCTGAAAGCAGCTGTGAGTTGCTCTTCCCAAAACGTGTTTACCGTTTTTACTTGTAAACTGATTTGCATGTCTCCTTTTATCAAGCTAGATATAAGCTAGATATGTCAGTCCAGTTTGACCATTCTTGAATACGCAGAGCTGGCAAGGCACACACCCTTTAGTTGGCAGATGGAAGAAGGAAGCCGCCAAACTATTCAGAGGCGTGCAATATAATGCAATATAGGTGTAGTTTCAAACTTCCCCGCTGTTCCAAGGGATGCTGGTTCAAACGACCAACAACACAGGGGAGGGGTGCCAAACAGAATGATAGTTGAAACGATGGAGAACGAATTCACCCCTAGAAATATGATGCGGGTCCATTCTTTCCTTTTTGACGGGTTTCGCATCTTTTTCAGAAATTCAGGGAAGTCTGTCTTGTTGGGGGTTTTCACGTTGAAGCCGCGTCTCAGGTTTCAAGGTGAGCCAGTTCTTGTCCAGCATCATGTGTGACCATGCCTTCCTGGGCTTGGACGAGGAGAATTACTGTGTAGACGCTGCCGGGGATCTCACCCAGTCGTGGTCGTGTTGTTTGCCCGGAGCAGGATCTTCATGGATGTTTTTGTTCCTGATTGCAGCAACGGGAAAGCTGCTGCGAAAAAAAGATGCTTCCCAAGAGGCTTGGCCTTTGACAGATGGCCAGACCTCAAGGGTAACAATGTCACGAGATGTCCCTCAGTGTCCATCGTTTACGTATTTCTATTTTGTCTTGTGTGTACCAAAGATTTGGGAGCAGCAACGAGGATGGTCGTAAAGGGAAAGGGGAGCAACCTTTGTAAGGTTTGCTGGCTTTTGTAAAAGGGTCCCTGGTTTGTGTTTCTTTCAGGGAAACGACCAATGACTTGAGGGGGAAAGTTAGATGGCAGCCTGATTCTGGGAGCGTCTTCAGAGCAACTTATTTATCAGCTGGCCGCCCTGCAGCCTAGGAGGCTGTGGGCAGCCTAACTGAGCCAGGAGTGACACCCTTCGTTTGCGCTTACTTGTCCGCGCCACACTGGCAGCAAGCAAACGCGCGCGTGTCGTGTAGTTGTTTTTGTACGTGGTCTCGTTTGTATTTTTGTGCTGTATGATAGAATGTCACGTGGCGCAGGTTCTAGTATGATCTGCACGTGGACCTGACCGCTTCCTGGCCTAGACGGCCGAGGTGCATGTCGCGTACTCCGTCGTACGCGCTTACTTGTGCTTACTTGTGCGCACGGCGCTTGCAGCAGCAAGCAGATGCGTGTGCGTCTTGTAGTTGCTCTTTGATGTACTGTCGTTTGTTTTTGTGCTTGGACGCAGGCTTTCGCAGGGGCCGCACCCCTTCGTAGGCACTTATTTGCGCACGAAAGCAGACGTCGCACGTCTTGCGGTGTTTCTTGCATGCAGTCTCTTTTGTATTTGTGTGCTGGACACTGGCAGCAGCAGGCAAACGCGTTCTTTTCTTTCCGTTGGTTTTGCACTAAGTCTCGCTTGCGCTATATTGCGGAATGTCGTTTGCCAATCCTGCGAGGAACCAAGAAGGGACCAAACGCCAATCAATTGGTTGGATTCTCCTGGATGCGGTACGCACGTATCTTGAACCAAACCTGTGGGCACCTTGTCATGTAGTTTTTGCAGGGTCACTTAGAAAAATAGGAAGTACGAGCATTGTTTGTGCCAACGCTCAGATTGCCCCACGCGCACACACGCACAGTTGTTCAGTGGATTCATGTTTTCAGTTATTTGCTTCAGCGTGTTGAGTCCGAAATGATAGTTTTGTGAGAAACTGCGACAACGTTTTGCTGCCTCAGGGGACTCCCGAAGCGACTTGCAATGCATTCACCTACCATTCACAAGTCCTAAGAAACGCCTCGCTTTAAGCGCACGTGTCTGTACATACAAGGGAGCCTGTAAAATGATAAGTAGGTAGTAGGTTTATATATGTCTGCTTCATGATAAGTTTGACCCCCTAATTATATTTGTCGTGTGTGTCTATGTTCATCAGGCTATTCACATCTACCAGCAAAATCAATGTAGGCTTTGACAAGTATATATCCTGTTGGCAACCATCATGGCATCCTTCTGAAATCTGTGTCAGCTCCCATCAGCTCCCCAATTGTTGAGCATTCATGGTAGTGATGGTGTTGACTTGCGGGTTGCTTTAGTCAACACTTACATGGCAAACTGGGCAATCTGGAATCATCAACCAAATCGAGTATCCTCTGTGTGCTTTCCTTCGGGGTGAATTGCCAATCGTCTAGGCAACTTCTATTCACCAAAGGCACCCAAGAAAAAAACCTTCACCCTGGATGATGGCTGCAAACCCCTTTGCAATGTAGATGCAATTGTCCCAGGTTTGCCTTTAGATTTTGGTGTGCTTTTTCGAGGGTACCTTTTCAGGTGGGTGGCTGGAACGGAAAATCAGCGGAACAACGCCTTTTGTGGACAACTATTTTGACACACCCATTTAGCACCTCCACCCGAGCGCGAAGCAAAACTGGAAGCTCTCATTGTCCGGCATTCAATACATACACACAATGTTTCCCACATAAAAGGAGGCTCTGCACTTGTTTGTGTTGCACATTTCCAAGGCAACCTACAAACCTTTTGCGAACACTTCTCACGACCGCCTTTCCATTTTGATTCGAAGAGTATGCCTTGAAAGGTCAGACAGCCACAGCTCCAGGGGTCCTGCATGACCCCGCCATCGGCCCGACCCAAGGCCCGAGTGAGCACGGACGAGCTATGCGAGCACCGCGCAGGCAACAGAGTGGGTTCTTGGTAAAAATGTGTTTCTCAGCGTGGACATACAGACCCATGGTGAAGACCCCTCGGTTCGCTGGTTACCAACCCACATTGTATTGAATACATGCCTCTTTTCATCATCACCGTCCGAGAGGAGCTATTCAGTACCCAAACATGTGAGTTCCCTTGAAGGAACTACACCAAGCTCTGACATGTCGAAGACTGCTGAATCTCTGAGAGTTTGCTTGTCAAACTGTTGCATTGTGCCCATGTGTCGTGTAAGATGTGTTTGGGCAGCAAGCTCAACGCTTGTTACATGATTTGACGAACGTGCCGAATAGGCAGTGTAATGGCAAATTCGTGGGAATGGTGTCTTGAAAATGCTCCTGCTTGTTGCTATTGTAAATTTCAGTAAGTTCCCGAGCTTTGCCATTTGCATAGTGATGTTCTTTGCGGCTTCCAATTAATTACTGTGGAATCGTGCTGGTGCGGTTTTGCTTGTGCTTGCTCTTGTATCTGTATGGTGCCACATGTCTATCAATCCGGGAAACGCATAGTGACCGAACCAGCGTAATAGGGATGTTGATCAATCAGTACTGCAAGAAGATGTTGGCATGTGCAGGTTGGCACTCTCTGCAAACCACCTGCCGTTTTGCAGAGTAGAGAATTCACGATCATGTTGATATCGCCATCTACAGACTCGTTGAAACATGTTCCAGGCTGCAGGGGGGAGGGGATGATTCAAGGGACGGATACAGAGGGCTGCCGCGTGAGCTTCGTTACGAAGCTCTGCAATATATAACGCCGTTATTCTCTTCGTCCGGGTTGGTTTTCCACAAAAAGAAGAGGCGAATGAGTCCATCGCTTCCCTGTGGTCTCTGAGCAACCAGGGTAAAACTCTGGCCAAAATTGTAGCGACCTCACGGTATGCGTGAGAGGGTTGTGCCATGGCCCAAAAATGTGTTTGCGTGTTTAGCGTGGACGGATTGCACAATAGCGTCTTACACCTTATTCTCACCTATCGTGAAGGCTGCTATCTTGCCTTCTTAGGGATCCATGTTCACGATCTGGCATGTGTGCGAATCTTTGCTATCTACAAGATATAGTCTTTGCCAGGCGGCTTGCTTGTACAGGTAGATCCGTGTCTCCTGTTGCCTCACAATTGCACGATTTGCTTCCTTCTTAGTTTGTACTTGGCGTTTGCTGGCCTGCATGGGAGAAGCGTCTGCAAGACACTCCAATCCCAACGGCTGATATTCCTGAAATCTTCATGCTCACAAGCCTAGTCTTTCCGGCTTTGTCAAATTGTCTTGCAGGCTTCAGGTTTCTTGGACAACCCCTCGACGTTACAAATCCGAAGCTTTGAAGAAAAGAATCCGGCACTGCCAAAAGCTGTTGCTTGTGGGGTTCGGGTGAGCGCACCACGTGTTTGGCGCTTGGCGCGCGACCGCCAAGAAGCACTCGGCAGGCAACAACTTGCTGCGGATCGTTTGGAAGGCATGGCTGCAGCGGCCTCAGTTCCTTCGATTGCTATGGGGGCTCCAGCTGCCCAGTGTCATCTGTTTTTGTTTTTGTGTTTTGTTTTTTGTTTTTTTTGGAGCGGGTTTCCCTTCAACATGAACTAAAAACGAAGCTGTTACCCACTGGGGATCCGTCCGTTCTTCTTGATGCTATCCATACGCAGGGTCGTGCTAGCCCGGTTGGGTCACAGAAAACCAGAAAACATGGGGCCAACATTTCCACCAATTCCGATACCTTTGCGGACAAGGCATCTTGCAAAGCGACGACTATGTCAAGTTGGCCATTGCTTTCATGTAGCCCGGATGCGATGCGATCATAGAGTCTTACCTGTGTTTGCTAAATACTATGCATGATATTTACATCATAATATATGATTTAACACCCCGAGAGTTTGAAGATGACTGAATTTGCTTGCATGGGTTTGTTTGTGTGATTAGCCATGGTTAACTTCATCATCAGGGACGTCGCGGTAGTGACTGACCTGTGATGTTTGGCTCAAGTTTTACGGGTTCCGTCGCGCCTCGAATGTGCGTCGCCGAACCCCTGCGTCGACCGACGGCATCTCGGGGGAGAAAGAGACCTCGGGCCGCCGCCAGGTTGGTAGGGACCAGTCGTGCGGCCTGTTGTCGATCAAGGTTGCGGGTTAACCCTTTTCTCTTTTGGTTTGTTTCCTTTGGTTGTTGTTCTCTGGTGTGTGGGAAACCCTGATCTTTGGGACCGGGGATTGGTTTGCTTTTGGGGAACCTTTCTTTTGTGGCTTGTTTACCCCAACTAACCCATTGCCTGGGCACAGGCTCGTGCCCGAATCACAGGTTATCAGCCGTAGGACTTTCCTACGCGCTTGAGACCATCAACTACAAGCTCTATGTCGACCCCACGATCACACAGGAGTGTCGTGGATGAGGAGGCCATCCTAGGGGGCCTCCGCTCAGGTGAGGACCTACCGGACTTCGATTATGAGGATTTCGAAGCAGGTTCGGCAGGTCAGGACCGCAGGGGTGAAGATCCCGGTAGGGACACACCCAGGAGCCGTGGCAGGTACACCGACGATGGAGACGATCGCATTTTCCGCCAGGCCACTGATGATGAGCAGACACGAAGGGTTCGCTCCGATAGGAGCGGCTCTGAATCAGGTCACAGGCGCGGACAGTTCGACTTCATCAGCACGGCGATGAACATGGCCCGCCCTCATTCGGACGACCCGGAGGCCATGCCGACCCGAACCCCGAGACCTCTTGTTCCAGGTGAATCGCAGGTCTCGGATGAGTTTGAGGACAGGCCGCAAGGACCAGGGACTATGGTTTTGGCTCCGAGATATCTCGGGTCGATCCACTGGTTCTCAAAATCCAGGTCAGTTTGTGGAGCACGAGGAGCGGAAGTTCACAGGTTTCGGATACGATGCTCTGTTGAAATCAACCGCAGGCTGGGGCAGTAGCTCAAAGCAGGGATCTGATGCCGATAGGCCCAACCCCAATACTGCCAAGTCTGAATTTTATGATGGCGAAGATTACAATTTTGCGGATGAGGAGGAGGACCGTTCGCGCCGAGATGCGGGGAACCGTGCTGCTGCAAGGCCTAGCCCTGCCTCTGCCAAGTTTGAGTTCGATGATGATGATGAATATGCCGCATTTGCGGATCGTCGTGATGAGGAAGAGAACCAATCACGCCGAAATGCTAGGATCCGTGCTGCTGCGAGGCCCAGGAGCCTCTCTCGTGGAGACGCTAGGGACCTTCGAGTTGACAGGGACGCCCGAAGCGAGAGAGAGAGAGCCAGGGATAGCCGGGAAGTTCTTCGAGGATTGGAGGCCATCCATCACAAGGAGGGGCCGGTAGGTCCCCCAGTGATCGGTGATGCCCCAAATGTTCCACCCTTTCCCAATATTACATTTGGAGGTTCGTTGAATCAGAGAGACGAGAACTCAAACCGGGTTACTGGTTCACCGAGAATCACTGAGCGGGCTGCCGATGCCGTTGGGGCAGGTGTGAAAGACCACCAATAGATTCGGAGGCCCACTTAGCAAACTTCTCGTGTTCAAGAAGAACCTTCTCGAGCTTCAGGTTTAACTCCCTGAAACTCGCGTTTGCCCCACTGCTGGTAGCCCTATCGGGCGGTTGCGCAGCAGGATTCAAATTCCATTCACCTGCTGGCGTCCGCATCCCAACGGTTTTCTCTGCCGAGAACATCCGCCCCTCAAGCTTGTCCAAGTCCTTAAGGATCTCATCCTCGGAAGCAGCATGGCTCCTGCGGGTGGCCTCACGATTCTCTTGAATCATCTGACGAAGCTGATCTGTTGCGATTTCACTGTCCTTAACAGACTCATGAACCTCGTGGGAAAGCAGATTGATCCTCTGATCCACGACTTCAGCCTGTTCATCGATGGCTTGCCTCACAATGGCCTTGCTGTCAGGAATAACTTCGCTGGCAAACCGTTGAACTATCATTCGCATCCTACCGGCATCAGATTGAGTCGCAACCTCAGTCGCCAAACGATTGACCCTGTCCTTCGTCTGCTGATTCTCGTCGCTCCACTCCTTTCGCATGGAACCCACCTGACCGTTCAGTAACCTGATTTGGTCAGCAAAGATGTGGAACGCTTTTGCGACTGAACTAGACACCTCACCCCGCTCGAGCATTTCCTGGATGTGCAGATCAAACACCTCCTTTGCCCTGGCGTCACCTGACTCACCGGGAGAATGGGACCTGTGTGCTGGAGGAGTCGATATCTCGATCCTCTCAGGAGCCCCACTAACTCTAGCAAATCTTCTGGGGTCGCCTACAGGACCTTCACCTATCCTGGATGGCCTGCTAGGGGTAGATCCCCTTCTCCGGCTATCGCCAGATCGGGGATCAATGTTGGATGCACGAGACTCGGGAGTAGAGTGAATGTGAACATCAGCAGGATCAGGCATCTCCTCATCCTGCGGAGTTGAACCCGTTGGTGAGGGGCTAGCCCTCCTCGCCTTTGACCTATCGGTCTCAATGGCCAGGGGTGACGGCCTCTTCGCAGAAGCACTACGTTCCCTGGCGGTCGAGCCCCATTAGGGGTGAACTCGTTGCTAGTGTTTCTAGGTCACTGGGATCTCGCCCTAACGGGCTAGCGATCGACGGACGATCCTCGATTCCGAGCGCATCGGCTAACCGACCATATTAATGAAGAACAAATCATTCTTGCTGATCGAATGTCGAGGCTGCAAAGTGGGAGGGGGTCCCAGGCGGTCGATAGACCATCAGGGCCTGATTCCCCGCAGGACTGGCATGAGGCAATTGACGAGGTGAATCGGAAGGTCCAGGACCTATCTCGCGGAGTTCAACGCCAACATCGGGATCACGACGATGTCATCGCGAGATTTGAGACCGTGAAGTCCCATGTTGAGCAGTATGAAGCGAGATCGGGAATTCTGAACCGGGTCCTTGATGACATCAGAAGGCAGATCCGCAATCTCCCTGCGAATAGTGATCAAGCGCGGTCTGCCGTTAGGCGTGAGCTCGATTCATTTCGGAACACGCTTGATGGCGCAATGCGGAGAATCAACACTGTCGAGAGTAACATGCGTACTCTTAATGGAATGAACAACAGAATCATGGCTCAGCTCTCTGAGATTGAAGGTCATGTTGATGAGGCCGCTGGCATCATTCAGGGTGTCCAGGATAATCAGATGAATCCTCAAGTACCCAGAGAAAGACGGAATGTTGGATACCATGCTTTTGCGGGGCAGGGACATAGAATCAGGTCTCCGACGCCCACTCCTGGGGAAGGTAACGGTCGGGGTACTGGCCTTCCGGTGAGACCGGGCGGGGGTGTTGATTTGACTGATCATGTTCTGCCAAATGTGCCCGGTAGGGTCGATCCTTCTCGTGCAGACAGGCATCCCATTCATCCCGATAGGGAGAGGGCTGACAGCAGAAGCAGAAGAGCTCGGGGACTGCCTGACAGGTCGCATTCCCCGCCAGGGCGAGTGAGGGCGCATTCACCGCCGGAGCGTGCGAGGGATGGCCCCCGCGCGCGCGCAAGGGGGGACATTTCTGTTTCCCCCAACAGGGATGTGGGTAGAAATAGGAGCCCGAGGCCTGCTGCCGTCCCCGATAGGGGATCTGAGGTCCGGAGTCGGCAATCGAGGGGGGAAAGGCCAATCCGCGATAGCGGGAGCATTTCTCCGAACCTGGAAAGGCCGCAATAGCGGGAGCGTCTCTCCGAACCCAGACCGTCATCCAGGAGGTGGTAGGGGTACTAGGGCCCATGCCGACATCCAGAGTCCTGGAAGACTCCTGGGAGCAGAGCTCGTGCTGATATCCATAGTCCCGGCGATAGCTGGAGGACCCCTGGAACTCCATCCGATCGTGGACGGGCCTCGGCACCGGCCGCAAGAGGAGCGCCTGGTACCGGTGGCCCAGGTGCGCCAAAGATCTGTGCCCTCGATGATCCGAGTGACCGCAGGCACCCGGACGCTGAATTCTCGTGTGTTACGTGCAATCGTGAGTTTTGCAGGCTTTGCCGGGGCGACGATGGGGATTGTTGCAATTGTCACTTCTTGAAGATGAAGTGTTGGGCATGTCGTAAAAGTGCCCAGGAGGTCTCTATGTATTCCTGCACGGAGTGTGGGAACCACGTCTGTGAGGATCACAGTCATTTTGGTGACGGCCTCGAGCGATGTGCGCGCTGCAATATTCGGCGTGAACGCGCTGAAGCTGGACCGCCCCCTCCTCCTCCTCCTGGGGGAGGAGGTGGGCAAGGCGGACCACCCGGCCAAGGTGGGGGCGGAAGCGGTGGTCATGGACATGCTCCATTTCCACCACCAGGACCTGGACACCCCGGCAGAGGCCAAGGTCCCGCTGGACCTCCTGGAGGCCCGAGTGGTGGGGCTCCTACCGGGGGGTACCCTGGTGGAGCACCCGGGTTCTATGGTAGTGCTGCCGACTCTCATGGAGCAGAGAACAATCAGTGTGGTTCGAGTTTCTATGGTCCAGCTGGGGGGGGTGGTGTCTACGGCCAGGGCATTGGTGCTGGCGTTAGTCAGCCCAATGTCACTCCAGGTTACCCAGCAAGCATCGGGCATGCCAGTAATCCTGGGGCGGGTCAGTGCCATGGTTGTGGTACAAATGGTGCCGATAGGCCGGGGGATGGCGGTCTTCTTCCTGAAACAATCAGAGGAGACGATGGGCGAGACAGGTGCACCAAGTGTAACCTCAGGGTCCCCGTTACCGGCCCTCCTTTGGTCCCATGCGTTGGTTGTGGAATGAGGGCTTGTGAAATATGCTGTCCGTTACCGGCTAGGCTGTGTGAGAGCTGCAGGATCACGTCATGTACCCCGATAGGGGCCCTGATTTCAACCGTTGCTGATAAGGATCGGTACCATCACAAATGCAACACTATCACGTTGCCTCCTGAACCGACAGCTGATAAGCTTCGGGAATGGATTTCCGAGGTTAAGGAGAGGGTCAGGAACGCTTTCAGTTTTGACTCTGATTACGCGTTAGCGTGGATTTCAGAGACTGAAAGGCTCGACTATGACGCTCTTGGAGGGCCCTGCAAGTATCCGGTCTTGGATTCCAACTTCACGAGTGCTATCAGGGATTGCATCAAGACGAGGGCCGTTAGGGATAAGATGAATCGCTTAACAGAGGCTGCTCAGAACATGACCCCTCCTCAGGGCATCAAGGGAAGGCAGATCTTGAAGCTCTTGCTGAACCACCTGCAGACTGGAGTCGAGGACGACCAGACGTTCAAGATTGCCGAGTTGACCAGTCTCAAATGTCGACAGACAGGTCACTCCGATGACGAGGCTAGGCTCCGGAGTTATCTGAGCACCTGGGATAATCTCATCTATGGGATCAAGAGGAAGATCGATGATGGGGTGCTGCTAGCCGTGTTCATTGAGAACGTTCGCCATCTACGCTGTATGCGGCCTGACATTGAGAGGTGGGATCGCGATGAGACCGTTAGGTCTTTTCCATGGCTCTATAAAGCTTGTCAGGACTGTGTTGAGCGATGGCAGAAGCGACAGAACACGCTTCAGATGTATCAGGCCTTTCATGAGCAGAGATCCCGGTCGGGCTCGCACTCTCGTGAAAGGGATCGGCATCCTGGAGCTCCTGGGGTTGTTCGAAGATACGACCCACTCGCGAGGAAAAGCGACCCGAGCCCTTCAAGGTCCGTTAGGTCCGGAAGGGATGGGAAACCCGACGGGAAGCCAAGATCATCTTCGCCCGGAAGAAGCAGTCAGAGAGACAGAGCTTCTCCTGGAAGAGGCAGTCAGAGGGACAAGCGCACACCGTCTCCCAAGTCGCCGAGAAGACAGTCCCCCGCTGGGCCTGCTGATCGGGTATGCTGGGAGTATACGAAGACTGGGAAGTGCCAGTATGGCCGGGAGTGCAGGTTCGAGCACGACAAGAGCCCAAGGAACCCTGCTGCACCCTCTACACCGAGGACTGGTGATAGGCCCGTTAGGGACAGGCCTATGTTCTTCGGATACTGCTACGACTGGATGTATGGCAAGTGCACAGCTCAGCCGTGCAAGTACCTGCATCAGAAGCCACCACCGGGTACGAAGCCTATCACGCCTCGTACTACTGCTGGTCCGGTTGTTGAGGATGAAGAGGGGGATACCCCTAGGTCGCCCACGCCCAGTCCTCCCGATAGGGAGGCGAGGCGTCTCGACAGCCCCGCTCAAGGATTGACGGATTTTTAGGCGGGGCGGGCCGTTACCCTGAGGCCAACCGTGGTGTTGTGGCGTGTCCAGCTATGTGGGCTGTTGCCCCAGCTACCGGCGGGTCTGCACCGGGTTGCCTCCCTCCTTGCGTTAGCAGTTGGGAGAAAAGCGAGCGAGGCGCGTTGTTCTTCTCCGGTACTACTGGTGGAGGTCCTAAATGGGACCAAGTCATTTGGAGACGGACCGTTGACGCAAATGGGACCGTGATCGAGGATATCGGGGTGAACTTCGGTGATCGCCGAGAGTCCTTGTTCAGGAGGCTCCCTAGGCGAAGTGATACCAAGACGACTTTTTGGTACTGCGATGATGCGGAGGTTGTGTTGTCCTGGAGGAGTAAGTACTTCCAGCAGGATCCCAATAGGGAACATCTGAGGGTCAAGATCCCTGATCTCCCTGATGTGTTTGTTGTCTCTATTGAAAGTGACAATACGGGAAGGGTCGTGAATCGCTGCAGAGAGGCTGGGCACAGCCATCCCAACGCGATCAAGTTCCCTTCTCGCAAGAAAATTGCTAGGGAGGTTCAAAGTGCTCTGATAAGAGCAGCGGCTATTCATGCCCAAGTGCTCTTAGACAACGACGAAGACATCGACACCAATCCTGGAGATGTGCGGGGACATCGCGTTGTTCGAAAGCCGAAGTACACTCAGAAGGTTGCTGCACCCGTTGGTTACGGCGGGGTGAGGTGGCTGGTAGATACTGGTTGCCCAATGGATCTGGTAGGTCTTGGTGACTTGAAAGGACCCGATAGGGCCCTAATTGCCAAAGGCGGACACACTCACGCGCTGCACACCGCGAACGGAGCGACTCGCACCGCTGGTCGTGTTGATGCTGACGTCGGCAACCTGGACGAGGTGATTGAGGCACACGTCCTTGAGTCCACTCCATCCATCATATCCGTTGGAAAGCGCTGTATGGATATGGGGTACTCGTTTGTATGGACTGCAGGTTGTAAGCCTACTCTCACGTGTCCTTCGGGCCGCACGGTGACATTGGATGTCATCAACAACGTGCCGTACCTTCCTCATGGTGACACTCAGTTCGTTTCTCCCACTCTTGATGATGCTGAACCACTTCCTGCTATGCCTGCCCCCGGCGCAGCGTATCAAGGGCTTGAAGCCAGCGAGGTTCCGCCGTGTAGGTCTGAACTAACGGTCAAGAGTGAGCTACAGGACACCTGGCGCACGGAGCGGTCGGGCCATGTTGTGAAGGAGCACCGGCTTCCGCGTAAAGCAAAGTTTGTGCCGACAGGTGATGATTGTCCCGTTAGGGTCGATCGATTGGACAACTACAGGAAAACTATCGTTCACCGAAATGGGGTTACCCATGAGGTGCTGGTTGATAGTCTGTGGGAGTTATCCGAAAGAGATCAGCATGCGATAGCATCTGATGTCCCTTGGACGGGTGAAACGTGGTTTCAGGTCAAGTGCGAGACCGTTGCTCTTCCCGGAAAGGCAGAACAGGGGGGTGAGGGCGATAGCCGCTCACCACCTTTTCCTGGCCCAGGGGAAGGGGACGATGGTGACATTGTCGAGATAAACTTTCTCTCCGGGCTACGCACAGAGGCTGAGTGGCGGGCAGATGCTAAGACGCTTCGCCATATGCTTACGCATCTCCCGAAGAACCCCTATTGCCCGCACTGCCAGCGTGCGAAAATGGAGAATGTCAAGCTTCGCCGCAAAGGTGGTGCTGCTGCGCATGACGTGGTAAGTTTCGGGGACCTAACCACCGCTGACACGATGGTATTGCGAGGATTGAAGGATCGAGGCTTTCATGGCGAAGCAGACGCGATAGTGTTCTATGACCTCGCTACTGACTACCTCGAAGTCCTTCCTGTGCAATCCAGATCCCGTAGCAATACGCTGGAGGCATTTCGCAGGTTTGCAGGGGGGCAAACTCTGAAGTTAGTGTACAGCGACCAGGCCCCAGAGCTGAAGAATGCTGTCACTACGCTTGGAGCATTGCACCGGCTTTCTACACCGGGCATGCCCAAGACCAATGGCTTGATCGAGGGGCACGTGTGCTCCTGCGTCAAGCTGGATTTGAACCTCGATGGTGGCCATTTGCCGTTAGGCATTTGTCCATGGCAAGGAATATTGAAAATCGCGGTGAGGGATCACCGTGGATGCGACGCCACGGTGACGGGAACTTCAGCGGAGTCATTCTGCCGTTTGGTTGTCTGGTCGACTTCTACCCCATTGCTCCCAAGATTCGCAGGGATAGAAAGGGGGGGGTTCAAAACGCCCAAAACGACTTCAGACATGCTGGAAAGATCGACTCAGAGGACGTTGATGAAGGAGGAGACCACTGGATCGCAAATGAAGACGAGAAGGTACTCACTCGCGTCCACGTTGAAGTGCGGACCGAGCTGTTTATCCCGATAGGGGCAAACTGTCCAGTCAAGATCAAAGACCTTGGCAGGAGGCGAAGCACAGTCCTCTACTATCTTGACGGATCGACCGAATTCGTTGTTGACGAAAACTGGCTCCAAGCCGAGAACGACCGTGGAGGTAACCACGAATGGACTGGAGAAACTCGTCATTTCGACTGTGATTTCGATCAGATCGATGAGGACGAGGCCGAGATCTATGATAACGAGGAGTACGCGCCCGAATGCAATGACGAACCGGACTTTGTTCTCACTGATGAGGTAGAGGTTGAAGAGACAAGCGTCACTACTGCCCTGCCCGCCGAGAAGAAAGAGCGGGATTTCATCAAGATAGAGGAAGATCCAAAGTTCGCCCCATCTTCCAAGCCAGGCCTATTTCTGGGCTATCGGTTAGAACCTGGGGGGCTGTGGAAGGGCGACTACCTCGTTGCTGATCTCGAGCACATCCAAAGGGGTCTCAGGAAGCCAAGTATACACCAGGTCAAGCGCATCTGGAAGAACCCTGAGGAGCCCTACGTGTTCCCGATGTTGGCATCCTATGATGCTAGGACCCGGACCATTCGGGAGGCGATAGCTGACCGAAGGGCCGACCTTAAGCCAAGTAAGAAGATCAGGGATGAATTCGACTTTGATGAAGGTCGATTTGATGATCCTGATGGTGATGATGACGATGACCGACAGGACGAGGGGGGCGATAGCTCTTCCAAATCCGATGGGGCCAATCAGAGCAAGGCTGTCCAAGGAGGTGGTGACGCATGCATCTCAGATTACTGGGAGCGGCACGACGGGGACAGTGCCTGGTATCGTATCCACGTTGAGGTGCGGAAGAAGTTCTTCGGAGCAACAAACGAGGACCTTCCTCCTGGTGGTCCTTCGCATGAGGAGCTTGACACCGTTAGGGTCACTCACATGCGGGGGCTTGATGCCGTTGGAAATTGGATAAGGGACGATCGTCACCACGATGCTCCTAACCATCGGCACTTCACGCGTGGTTTTTGGACTGGTGTGACCATCCTTTTCGATAAGGGATGCGCTCCCCATGGTAGGTTCAAGCCAAAGGAAGAAGGAGCGAAGCATGCCGGAGATTCAAAGAAGTGTCATAAACTGCACGGAGACAAGATCGACTATGGCCAATCTGCCGATAGGCGTGAGCGGCCATACGCCGGCACAGGAAAGCCTAACTCAATCGACGCCGACAGTGGAGACAGATGTCTGCCCGATCGCGGGAGATATATGTTCAAACCGAACGGGAATTATCCCTAAGGGAAGAACGACGCCGAGAACATCCCGATAGGGACCCGGCCGCTCCAGCGCCCGGCCGTAGGCTCCTCATCGAGTTTGCGTGTGAACCTGACTCACGTCTATCCGCAGTGATGATGGAGTGTGGAGGCGAGGCAATTCGCGTTCACATTGGCTCATTTGACATCACCAAGGCCAAGGACGTTAGTCGGCTCATTGCGATCATCGAGGATAATCCTGGGTGTGATCTCTGGGCGTCAATTCCGTGTGGATCGTGGAGTACATGGCAGTACGTTAACCTTTCAATCCACGGCGCTGAATTTGCATCCCACCTGAATGATCTAAGAAGAAACTCTCAGGTGATGTTTGCAGCATTCCTGCGGGCCTCCCGAGCCGTTAGGCGAGGAGGGGGCAAGGTTGCATTTGAATGGCCTAGACACTGTCTTGGGTGGAAGCAACCGTTCATGCAGAGGTTTCTTGCTGATCCTGATGTCGAGACCGTAGATTTTGACGGCTGTGACTTCGGTATGCAGGATAAGGACGGTATGCCGATCAGGAAGCAGTGGAAGGTTGCGACGACCTCCAAGGAGCTCATTGATGAGCTGTCAGGTCGGAAGTGCAAGCACGAGAAGGGATACCTTCATGCACGCATTGAGGGATCGGTTACCCCGACAACTGCCCTCTATCCAAGTGAAATGTGCGAGGCTATCGTTAGGGCGTGGTATCCAGATGGCACGTTCAAGAAGGTCGCGAGTGCAATGCCGGTCGAAGTTGACCCTGTTGAACAGCGATGGAAGAAGAAGCCGAATACCTTGTACGTTAGTCTTAACAGCGAGACTGCCAAGATCCCGACGCGGGCTACTTCGGGGAGTGCGGGTTTGGATACCTATGCCTCTGAGGGAGCGTGTATTTTTGCAGGGGGGTCAGGTTTGGTTAGCGCCGGAATCTCGATAGAGATGCCCACTGGGGTATACGCTAGGATAGCTCCCAGGTCAGGACTAGCCGTGAAGAACAGGATCGCAGTAGGCGGTGGGGTCTTGATCCCGACTACGACGGGGAAGTTAAGGTCATCCTCTTCAATCATGGGGATGAGGACTTCATCGTGAATCCTGGGGACCGTGTTGCGCAGATCGTATTGGAGCGCGTTATGCTCATTGACGCGTCCATAGTTCCCAGGAAAGCCAAGCGGGGAACCGATCGGGGATGCGCTGGTTTCGGAAGCACTGGTATAGCTGCTGCCGCTCCTACGATTGGATCTGATGGAAAGACCTTTGAGTTCTCTATGCCCAGGGGGGAGATATCCCTCTCTCATCGGCCAAAGAGCTCGGGTGTCTTTCCTCCCTTGTACGCTTGTGTCGCTAGGCCAGTAAACAAGAAGGAACAAGCTGGAAATGTCAAGGCTAAGGCCGCTCTTCAGAAAGAGTGGGACAAGTTAACATCGCAAGAATCCTGGGACTTGTCGACTGTCCAAGAATGGCATGATGTTGCGGCCAAGGCACGTAAGGAAGGGGAGAAGATCCATGTTGGTAGGATTTTCGACATCTGCGTCGAGAAGAATCACGAGCTGCCGGAAGACGATCCGAATCGCAAATACAAAGGGCGAGTCGTGTTCGAGGGATGTTTCGTCCGTGATGAGATCGGGCATTGGGCCTTGTTCTCCGAGAACACCTCCTGCCCCGCCACTATGGCGGCGGGTAAGATGGGTGATGCTCACGGGTTACTCCCAGGGAATCTTCTGGAAGTGAGTGATGGGGAGTCTGCGTACACTCAGGCCCGCTTGAAGGGAAAGAAGACTTGGGTGAGGATTCCTCGTGACCAGTGGCCACCTGAGTGGTTCGACAGCAGCGGAAATCCCAGGTATAAGGACCCAGTCGTTGTCCTCGTGCTCGCACTATATGGACATCCGGACGCTGGTACCTTTTGGGAACAGCACTGCGAGGCAATGCTGAAGAAAGTCGGATACGTCAAGGTGAAGGATTGGGCCAGCGTGTTTAGGCATGAGGAGCTCGACCTCTTCCTTGTCGTGTACGTGGATGACTTCAAGATGAGTGGGCCGGCGAAGAATATCGCAGAAGGATGGGCGCTGATCTCGAAGGTCATCAAAATGGAGGAACCAAGGCAGCTCAAGAGATATCTTGGCTGCGAGCACGAATTCACGCAACAGGTGGTCAAGGGTCACTTTGACCCGAGACTGGCGTGGACGGTCGGCAATCCTCCTGATAAGGAGCAACCCGACTTGAGGTTTGGTCCAGAGGGGTTACTCTCTAAGGACATCCCCAAGCCGGAAACCACGATAAGGTTCATCAAGTACAGCGAGAGCAGCTTCATGCAGGCGTGTGTCGATAGATACATTGAGCTGTGTCAGGGAAAGTACCCGAAGAAGCTGCAGAAGGTTGAAACTCCGTTCCTGGACGAGAGCAAGCCGGAGTTTGACGAGAATTCCGTCAATCCTGAATTTGACAAGCTCTTCAACCAGGCGATGGACATGGAGACCGTCAATGCGCAGCCAGGATGCCTCGGGAATGACGCGGCGGCGGTGCTGATGAAAGTTCTCTACGGGGCTCGGATGGGCAGGTATGACCTGATTCGTCCCGTGCAGGCGTTAGCCAGCCGGGTCACGAAGTGGAATCATCTGTGTGACCGCAAGCTCCACAGGTTAATTTCATATGTGAACTCTACGCTCGACCTTCATTTGTACGGGTTGGGTGGGCGATAGCCCAGAGTTCATTGAGTTGGTTGCTTACTGTGATGCGGATCTGGCTGGGGATCGTACTGATTCCAAGAGCACATCGGGAGTGCTTATTTGCCTTGTGGGTCCTAGGACCTACATGCCCATCACTGGAATAAGCAAGAAACAGACTTCCGTTTCGAAGTCCTGAAGCGGAGATTGTTGCTCTCGACCATGGAGTGTCTAAGGAGGGAATGGCATTAGCTACCCTCTGGCAGCACGCTATTGGGAAGGGGAAGGAGACCCAGCCGTTCATTATCAACGTGCTGGAGGATAACGAATCGGCGTGCCGAATCGTTATAACTGGGAATAATCCCAACATGCGCTATATGTCAAGGACGCAGCGCATTGACATCTCTTGGCTCAACGAACGTTTTAATGATGGAATTTGTCGGTTCGTTGCGTGCCCGTCTCACTACCAAGGTGCAGACATTTTCACTAAGGCCTGCATTGACAAGGTCGTGTGGCATAGAAATCTGCACACCCTTGGTATGTTCCTGCCGGGATACCTGCAGGAATATTTGGCCCAACCCACCCAACCCTGTCTTAAGCCCCCTGCCGCTCCTGGACTGCCCCCGCTTAGGGGGGTACGCATGGAATCAGGTGCAAAATCCGGTTTCAATTGGCTAATGGAAAGGTTACTCTCCGAGTACGAGGGAGTCGTGATTGACGAGGAACGAGAAAACTATTATTGCGGATCAGGCGATAGCCGATGTTCTTGCTCATAGTGATCTCTGCAGGGTTGTCACGCTTCAAGTTGCTCCTGGATACAGGAACCACATTATTCGGTCTGGTAGGATTGAAGGCGATAGCCTTTGTTATGTTGTACTTGTTCTCAACGATCTTGCACCCGATAGGGTTGATTCCAGGACTGGGAAGTGGGGACAGACCAGAAAGCTTAGGGATAGGACCGATGTCGCCGTTAGGCAAAGGTTCAACTTGGCTTGTGATGCTCGGACCTGTGGATGTGTTCCTATCATCTTCTATCGACCTAAATGCAACATCTTGAAGGAAGGTGAGGTTGAAGGGATCGCCACCATGCATGGATTCGATTGCAGGTCTGTTTGTGCTTGCCAATGCGGTCTCAAGAGACATGGTGTCGTGTTTAGGTGCTTCTCTTCTAAGTCATTCAATTCGTTTTGGAGCACTTGCAAGATGCGAGGAGGGGATACCCTCTCTCAGCATGACCGAACGCTTGCTGTTGGGAAGTGGTTGAGTAACTTCGTTGCCGCGTAGCATTTGCTTGATCAAGCTGGCTCATGCGCGGGCAACCGCACCACATTCACAGGCAGCTCAATGCGCTCACAGACCAGTATGAAAGCATGAGGCAGATATGCCTGTCACTAAGGTTTGATTATTCTGCTTCGTGAAGGACAGACTCTGTCATTTTTTCTATCTTTGAGGTTTTGTTCTAGGAAGAGGGTCTCTGGCCGATAGGCTGAGCCTTCCGAGGAATAGGGGAATTCTGGCCGGTAGGCTGGGTTCCTGGTTCATCCGTGGTTCCGTGGCCGGTGGCCCGAACCTGCTGACGCATGGCGGCGGCTGGCGGAATGGGCATGGGGCGCTGCATGGCGACGCCTCCGCGGCCGTCCTGGGACCTGGCGATGGGGCTGGGCATGGAGAAGCCGAAGGCCGTGGCCCACTGTTTGCTTGCGGAATACCGCGAGTGGACAGTTAAGGGGCTTAAGGGACGGGATCCGAAGCTCACCACGATTGATCCAGATATGGAGAGGGCTGGTCAGCTGATTGAGGATGACAGTGCCGCGAAGTTCGATGAGCTGGTTGGCAGGGTGTCCCACATCAGTAAGGACAAGCTCGACAAATCCCACCTGGCGTGGCCGGAACACGAAAAGTTGCTTCGGTACCGTGCGGTCAGGACTGCTGCGATAGTGGCGGAAATGAAACTCCGGAGTGTGGAGGTCACAGAGATGAACGCCGTGCACTTGGCGGCCATCTTGTGCGCTGCGGTTCCAACGGACCCTGCTTTCTTGCTTCCTTATCACGCTGTCTTTGCGTTCGAGGAGAGCATCGAGATTGGCGGGAATGCGTTACCCGTGGACAGCAGTACTGAGCCAGCCGCTCAACCATGCGGCGGGATGTGGGTAGGTGACCCGAAATCCTGGCCGGAATGGAAGACGGTTCATCAGCAGACGGCCTTGGTAAAGACGGTCGCTGATCAGGCCGAGGTGGCATTCGGGGATCACCCTCTGTATAGCGGAGATGATTTCGGCGATGCGGAGCACCATTTCCATGCACTCCGTGCCTGGATGAGCGAGAGGCCGAACGCGTTGTTCACTCCTCCGGAGGTGGTCGTCGATGCGATGATGCTGACTGAGGGGAGGAACAGGGAGGAGATCGTTAGGTGTTCCTCGGGACGGCGGCTATCATCGGCCCCGTCGGTCAAGAAGTTCGCAACGGCCGATAAGCCAGGAATGCGGGGATACCTGCACGCGATGGGACACATGTCTGGTGTGGTCACTTCCTTGGGTGATGCCATCAACTGGGACAACAGACAGGTGTTGAGGATCTCGCCTAAGAACCCGGCGAGTACCACTGATGTTGAAATTGGTCCCGATGACGGATGGGCATTCTTCGACTTGGCCATCAATTTCAGAGGCCAGACGGATACTGAGAAGGTCCTTATCCATGGAACTTCGCAATCCTCATTGTGGAGCATTCTGGGTGGTATGCAGGTTACTGCGTCCGCCGCGAGCGATGAAGCGGTAGGTGTATGGACGTCTTTGAAGGCGGTTGAGGCCCTGGGGTACAGCACTCTGTCGCACTACGGTCAGAACACGTGGGCGAGGGTCGGAATTTGCAACGAGGCTGAGAACCTGTTCAGCGACAATCCCTACCTGAAGGGCGTCAAGAGAGGGGCCCAGCGAGTGTTCCCGAACGCGAGGCTGGGGATCTTTGGAATCTGCGTCAAGCTCGAGAAGCCTGCGGCAGACTCACAATTCGTGGAGCTATGCAACTCAGTAGGCGATAGCACCCTGCAGTACTACAACCCGTTCGTCGAATGGAATCCGCATGCTCCATCGGTCGTGTGGGCTATGCACAAGTTCTTCCCTGAGAACTACATGGGACCGATAGGTCTATCAGTTGAAGAGGAAAACATGCGTGCTGCTCCAGGAACACCACAGGCTGCCGAGGCGGATGGCGGTGCACTTTTTGCCAAGATAGTGCCGAAGTCGACCATGCATGAGGCGATTCGAGGCGAGACGTTTGAAATCACCGTAACGAAGGGGTGCAGGACGAAGAACGATAGGTTGAGGGGTTCCCCGGATAACCGACCGTTCAAGAACTATGAGGTGCATTACGTGACCAGTACTCGTGATAACGAAGAGACATCCCTTCGGATGATGATCGACAAGGCATACGATTTGATGGACAAGCGGACGGAGGAGTGCGTCCAGAAGTACGGAAACGCGGACGCCGCGAAGTCCGACCTGTATGTCTTCGGCTTCCGTGGTTCCTACCTGTACAGGTGGGAGAGGAACGCGTGGAGGGCAAGAAGCGATGCGGCCACCGTGTGGAGTAAGGACGTAGAGTCGCTGAACGCGCTCAGCAACAAGGTGAAGGTGATGGTTTGTGGCCCGGGGCGATCGTTAGGTCGAGAGGGCGACCAGGGGATTCACATGCAGAAGGAGATCCAGTTTAAGATGAGTGATATCCGCATGAATCTGATCCCAGTGGTTTCAGCCGACGCTGTGTCGTGGGGGAGTGAAGTTGACAACTACGGCAGGAACGGCCAGTCCAGAGGGCGTGGATTGTGGTGCCGGCCTATCTTGCGGCTGTCCCGGACCTCTTCTCCTTGACTAGGACCACATGGCCTGGCGCTACCACGTTGTACATCAGAGACAACATTTTGAAGCATCTGAAGGAGGATACTTCTTCGAAGATGGGTGATGGCGGCTCAATGTCTGACTCTGAGGATGTCAACATGACGGATGCCGCTCAGGGAGGGCCGCCGATAGGCGTAACCCCTGGTGGGCAATCGTCCGACGCAGGTCACCGTGTGGAAGGTCATTCCGCTGGCCCGAAAGCCCCTCCCAAGGCGTTAGTCACGAAGGAGATGCTGGCATCGGCGAGACCGAAGTCTCCGCCGAACCCACCTCGGAGTCCGAGGGTTTCTTCCCCTCAGGTCACTGCGACCGAAGTTGGAAATCGATGGTCATCGAATCTTCGGGCGCCCAGAGCGACGATCGAGGAGGAGAACACAGGTGGATCCACTGAGGTTGATGATCTCCTGCCCGATAGGGAAGGGATCGATCTCCCCACGGACACCTTCAACGATGGTGAGGGACCGACTGAGGCCGAGCAACAAGAGTTCGCCGGGGACGTCGAGATGGAGCCAGAGAAGGAGGCCGACATTCCCGCTGAAGGCGAGGGAGAGACTCCCGATAGGGAGGCTGAGGTGCCTCAGGACGCTGCAGCCACGACCGAACAACCCGCGGAACCGTCTGCGGCGGTGCGAGCAGCGTCGCCCGGTAGGAAAGGACGTAGGGATCAGGATCCTGTTGACACCCAGAAGAAGGATGAGACGCCGAATCAGGCTGGTCCAGGTGTGCCGGTTTCCTACGCTCTCAAGTACACGGACGACGATGGGGATCTGCGGGATACCGCAGCGACCCCAAAGGCGGCTTCGACCCAGGAGTCACGAGGGGGCATGCACAATTATGCGAACACGCCCTACCCGGAACACCTGGGGGAAGCGCCTGAGCTGAAGCCTGCGGAGGTTCGGCATCATCGTGAGCATAGTTCCTACATGTCATCTAGGGGCTCACGGACTTCGGCGAGGCCGGCGGAGAACCGGACAAACAGGAGGTTCATCGTTCAGCATGTCCTGGCGAGAGAGGCCGGTGAGCCCTTCATCTATGCCGTGATTCGGAACAAGGCGATCACTCAAGGGCGGGTTACCGCCGAGGAGTGGAAGAAGGCAAGCGAGACCAGCCACATAGTTTTCCCTAATCGCGATAGCGAGTGGAGTGCAGTGTTGGATCGAGCCGTGACTACATGGTTCGTGGAGTCGTTAGCGACCCAAATCGCAGGGCGTATGACTGTCTCCGAGCGCCAGGAGTAAGGGCAACCTTGCTAAACGCGCAGACGGGTCAGTGCATTCCTTTGGACGATCCGACGTGGGTGCCGGAGATTGCATCATCACATCTGCTGGTAGGGACGATCACCACGATCGCATCGCACGTGGATTGCGCCCTTGGGCGCGCATGGCGTATGCCTATGTTCCACCCCCAGCTGATGGCGGCGACGGCAATGCTGGAGAAGTTGCAGAAATACTTCAACGCGCTGAACGAAGCGGTACTAGGCAAGCGGTTGGGAACTGCGCCTTTCAGCATGATAGCCAGCCACCTCGCTCCGGAGCTGCGGACTATCCCGACGAGGGAGCAGATGCCCGACACACTGGCGCAATCAGCGGCTGAGATCATGCTGTCTCATGTGTCGGCATTGTCACATTCAGGGTCTACTTCCGATAGGAAGGAGATCCTCGGTAGAGATGGACTACTGTTCGGGAGATCCTGGTTCGAAGATGACCCTGAAGGGGCCACTTGGCCTGGGCACCATATGGCTGGAGGTGTCGCCATTCCACTCAAGCCGAAGACGAAGATCGTGTGGGGAAAGCGACCGCATGTGGATGACAAGGACCCAGGGGCGAGCTCTTCTGGGCAACCAAGGACCGAGCCGGCCTGTGATAGGGGTGCCGAGTCGGGGAAGGATGATGATGTGACACTTCCTGACATTGGGAAACTTTCCATGACGGAGGAGAAGAAAGGTGACATGGAGGTGGATCAGGAAGGCTCCAAGAAGAGTTCTGCTGGAACGGGCGAGCCCAAACCTCGGGGTACTGAGGCTGGGAAGACAGACCCGAGCAAGATCTGCAACTACAGAGGGGCTACCTTTGAGGAGTACCGCAAGACCGCTCCGGAATACGTGTACAGTGGGGAGGGAGATGATCGAAGAATTCTTCCCAAGAATAATCCGATCAACATGGAGAAGCCGTTGCCTGCTGAGGCAGCGCTATTGATTCCCAGGGCCGTGGCCACACAAGAGGAGGCTGAGGAGGCAGAGAGGGCCGCAATGGAGGCCATCCGCGGGGATTTCAGGCTCCCTGACGTTGGTCAGGAGGACAGGGAGAGGGTCGACCCACACACAGTGACGAACGAAGACTTGACTGCGTCGATAGACGCACTGACCAAGAGGCTGAGTGACATGCCTGGATGGTCGGGAAACTTGCTCGACGCTGCAACGTCTGCTGAACTCGTCGCGGCTAGATGGGGCGGAAAGGCGAGTTATGACAAGCCTGAAGCTCCTCTTACTGAGGCAGGGATGAAGAGTGCGTCACTGGAGGATCGAGCATACGCCTTGTCGCAGCTGAATGAGATGGTGAACTTCCACAAGAAGCACCTGTGCTCTGGGCGAGGGGCGCCAATGGTGAGTGCATCTGCTCCCAGTGGGCCCTTTGCGCCCGATCAGGTTGACGCAAGCAGGAATTTCCGCCCGAGTGTGGCGGCAAGCAAGATGACGTACAACCTCGTGATCCTGGATGGAAGAAAGGACTACCTCGCCGATAGGCAGGAGATCAATCCAGAATTGCGGGAAACTGGGGTTGTGCCTGATGAGGCTGTCACTTGCCAGATCGTGGTCCCATCGAAGACGAATTTGAGCGAGTACGTTCCGAACTACGAGGAGACCGCGAGCACCGTCGCAGGACGAGAGGCGGCTCAGGCGTTGATGAAGCTGCTCTCGTGTGATTTTGAAGGTTTGATGATCAACTCGAAAAGAGTCTCGGAGTTATTCGAGGAGAACGTGCTGAAGGAAACTGGACGGGAGGCTGGAAACTGGGTGAGTAGTGACCAAGCTATCTGGTTTCTGAGAGAGATCACGGGTATGGAGAACGCCGAGATGTCGTGGAAGTTCTTCATCCCGGCGATCAAAGCTTTCCTGGTAGGGCAAGTTGAGACAATGCTCATGATCATGTACGATGGGAATGGTGTCCTCCTCCGGGGGTGCACCAGATTGGTGGCCGAGGTACACGCGGATCGGACGGGACATGAGTTTCAGCGCCGTTAGGCAAAGATACACTCAGGAGGATGCACCTGGCGGATCTCTGATGTACGAGATGCACTGGAATGAACTCCCTATGGTGGGGTACGTCATCATGAAGTTTCTCGACTTCAGGAAGGCAGTCCGACTCCAGAAGATGAGGCGCAACGGGAAGGCAACGATCGAGATATTGATCACGAGGCCCGATGCGTACGAGACCATTGGGGATGGAAGGCTGGATGAGGGCCTGATTCCAATATGGCGCCGAACGCCGAGGTGTCGCCGTCGTGGTACGTTAGGGACAGGCTGCGGAACTACTCAGGTAGGTACGTGGTGGTCATTGTGGACCTTCGGGGTGCATTGGTCATTGGTTGGACCTGTGTTCCTGACAAGGAGAAAGACCCTTGCTGTTCGAAATGAGATCCACATGGGCGCGTGGAAGGCTGCGTACATGTTCGATGATTACACGATAGTGTACCATCGGGCCTGGGACTATGGTGACCTCACCCCCGATAGGGGGGAACACAGGCGGTCGCGTGAGGAAGTCAGGTTGAACGTGACCATCACTTTCTGCTTGAGATGCGCGGAGATGACGCTAATGGGATGCATTTGTGCCCCGGGTGCGCACTCCCAGTGTTCTACCCGAACTTCATCCCCAACGCAGACGAAAATGACTTCGAGAGATGTGCCATCGTCCCGAACTGGGTGAAGAGTATGAGGCAGTTCAAGCCCAAAAGGATCCCAGCCGAGGTGGTCGGAGTTATCAAGAGGAATTTGATTTCCTATTCGATGGCGTCTGACCTGAGGATGACGGTGCAGAGCGGCATTAGGCTGCCCCCTTATCTCGGTGAGGACAAGGGAGGAGTCGATGCGGCGTGGGATGAGCTGGCAAAGGTGCTCTTTCAGTTCTCCTATGTGTCAGGGATTTCGGCCTCGGACGCGTTTGTGGAGAAGTGGGTGGCGAAGCACCTCATCAAGACCAATCAAGTCGATAGATTTGATTCGGTCACTGATTATTTCCGGCAAATCCGATTCATGCGGCCCAATGGGGTAGGCGTATGACGACTTCCGTTAGGAAGTTCGCCCGCCACGACACTTATCTGTCCTTCTATATCCCAATGGCGTACGTGATTGGCTCTGCGGCGGGTCATCTGACTCCATTGTATCCGACCCATCGGAAGGACGTGGACATCCTGGCCAGTCACGCGTTGATATCAGAACTCAGGACGTACCTAGTCTCAGTGACAGGATACGATGAGAAGAAGAGATTGAGGGAGGCGGTAGCCAAGGTGCAGAAGGCGATCAGTGCCGGGCAATCAGAGCCTCCTGCCCCATTCCGTGACCCATTCGTCTACGTTAGCGACGAGAGGGTAAGGACGGTTATTGATGGTCGTCAACCGGAGCCGTTGGAGGTGAACGTTGAAGAGCTCCAGTCGGTGCATCATGCTGTGCAGGGTCCTGGTCCTAAGCAGGAGCCGATCGTCAAGGGCGGAAAAGGAAAAGGGAAGAAAGGAGAGAAAGGCGGTAAGGGCGGTAGTCCTTCCGGCCCTCCACCAAAGTCAGGTGGAGAGCCAGAGAAAGGGTCTGGCAAGGGCGATAGTCCTTCTGTCCCACAGGCAAAAGCAAAGGGTGATGCTGGACCGGCTCCGATGGAGGTTGATACCCCTGCGGCTCAACCGAAGAAGACTTGGGTCGCGATAGCGGTTGAAGGAGCCCGACCAAGCGCAAAGGCTAAGATGACTCCGGTCCCAAAGGCCGAGCCGAAGGGAAAGGCTGCCTCAGTGACTGAGGCGAAGAGTGCTTCAGCCCCGAAGGCTGAGCCTAAGGGGACGAAGCAGGCCGACCCGAAAGTTGAAGTCAAGAAGGAGAAGGTAGGCGGTGCTGATGCTCCCGGCGGTAGTCGAGGCTCAGCTGAAGGGCAGAAGAGAGAAAGGAAGTCCCGTTGGGATCCCGACGAGACTGTGAAGGAGTCGACGAAGCGGGAGGCATCAACAAGGCCTGATGACGTTGACAGCAGACCAGGTGCGGCAGCGAGAGAGGCAAGTGGAGATGATCTTCATTCCGCGCTAGGTAGATCTTCGGCAAAGGATGCGGTAGCGCCTTTGACGGCCTCCAAGGCAATGGCAAAGAAGCCTGAAGGGGGTGAGATCAGGTTGCAGTCGGCGGAGAGAGCTGCTGCGAGCTCGGCGGAAGGTCATTTCCTGGTGTTGCCGGAGAGTTCGGTGGTGAACGCTTTTCTGACGATGTCGCCCGATAGGGTGCTAAATAAGCAGGTCAGAGATTTCATCAGAAATGGTGAAGATGATTCGGCGTTGGAGGCTCTCAACCAGATCGTAACGAACTCTCGCCTCGGAAGGGGTCGTCGGGATTCGGATGTGTCCCGTACTCCCTCTCGGAGATCCGTTAGGACCGTGGACACCAGGGATTCCCGAGAATCGAGAAGGCGCAGATACCGTCCGCGGCGTGACGAGGATCGTGACCGGAGGAGGGACGATGCTCGAGATCGTCGTGATGATGACTCACTCGGTCGAGAGCGGGATCGAAGGCGAGATGATCGCAGGAGATCCGAGAGAGATCGTGATAGGGACCATGCGCGGGGCGGACGTGACCGGAGGAGACGTGACGATAGCCGGTAGGCTGAGTCACGAGGATTGCGGCCGATAGGCTTGCGTCCATTCTCCGACGGTTGGCGCGGTGGGGAGGTGATGATGGTCCTCCCGAACCGCTGAGGCGCGGAGATCATGTCTCTCCCGTACCGCTGCCCGGCTGCTGGTCGTGTTCATCATGAAGCAGTGTGAGTGAGAGGGGAAGCAAACTGATGGGGGGATACTCCCAGGTTTGCGGAATTCAAGCATTTTTCAGATACGCATGGTCAGGAGTACCTCTTGCCGATAGGCGAGGGTACTAATGGACATACGTTATCCTTTGTTTCATGGCTTCTGATAAGAATTAAACTTCTTGCATTGTTGATGCAAACAGTTGTGGCCTAGTGCCGTCATGTGGACTCTTCCACAAGGTGTGTTGGACAGCGTTACCCCGATTAATTCGGGGTGGTGGTGGGAATTTAATGCCCGGGATGTCGCGCAACTGCCTTTGTGGGTTTGCTCCACCGCTGACGGCGGTAGTGTACAGCTGTTTGCGGACACATGCGAGCAGTTAAATCCTATCAGTAAATGGCACGCTCCGCCCGTCATATGACGGACTCCTCGTGAGGGGGGTGTGATTAGCCATGGTTAACTTCATCATCAGGGACGTCGCGGTAGTGACTGACCTGTGATGTTTGGCTCAAGTTTTACGGGTTCCGTCGCGCCTCGAATGGGCGTCGCCGAACCCCTGCGTCGACCGACGGCATCTCGGGGGAGAAAGAGACCTCGGGCCGCCGCCAGGTTGGTAGGGACCAGTCGTGCGGCCTGTTGTCGATCAAGGTTGCGGGTTAACCCTTTTCTCTTTTGGTTTGTTTCCTTTTGGTTGTTGTTCTCTGGTGTGTGGGAAACCCTGATCTTTGGGACCGGGGATTGGTTTGCTTTTGGGGAACCTTTCTTTTGTGGCTTGTTTACCCCAACTAACCCATTGCCTGGGCACAGGTTCGTGCCCGAATCACAGCTTGCGTGCAACTTTCCCAACATCAACCTTGACACGCGTTGTGTTTGGTAAAAGTTGGCAACCGTCCTTTGCGGGGAGCTTGCGGGAAAAGCCAGTATGCAACTGGGCTAATTTCCAGCAAGGCCAGGGGGCTCAGGGCGCAGCAAGCGAATGGTGTTCATCGAGTGCACAACATGGTCATTCCACTCCTGTCAGGTGCCATCAAGTTCAATGTTTCTGAAAAACAGGAACAGCCTGCTTTGAAGGTCCCCTTTGGTGCACAGACAGAAACCAGAAAGGCCGCCGACCACTTCACATGGCAGGCCTTGGTGCGTCAAGCACTGTCCTCCTCTTCAGATCTGTTGGAAACTACAGCATGGGACTTGTTGTTGGGCCCCAACAGAATCACGCAATTTCCCTTATAGAGCAAACGCACTCAATGTAGGGCACGCCCATTCCGCTTCATTGGCGGCTTGGTTTCCTTTGTTCTCTCTGTCGGTCCAGGTCTAATCTGCCCATGATCACCGCCCTCTTCTGCACTGTTGCATTCGTGCTGTCGGGGAGCCCAAGAAATCCTCCGCCTACCCGTCCTGACCCTTCCACATATGTTGTTTTTGTTGTGAGGTTGTCCTTGTTGGGGTCGTTTTATGGGGAACTCAAAGGGAAACCGCCCATTCTGGCAGGGTCCTCTGTAGAAATGCACCAGCATACTTTGTGACTTGTCAAGAAACAAAGCACCAATATATGCCGTGCATTTCTGGCCCAATGATCAGTACGGCGCAATTGTGTTCACTATCAAAACGAAACACGGTCAGCCTCAGGTTGTCAGGACAGGCCTGATTGATTTACTCAGTCTCAAGACCAAAGACCCCTCGAAGACTACACGTGGTTGATTTCATGCTAGATCATTCAAATAAAGCACGGTGCCACTTCTGTCTGTGACACATGCCCACGTTGCTTCAGGAGAACAGCAAGCGCCGGACAATCTGGCCCCGAAGGTTCCTTCAAAAGCAGGTGTGGACAGCTCACCGGTATTCCAGCTGCCCACAGGGCCCTTTGTGGTTGAGCCAAATTTCGCAAAGGTTGAGAATGCACTCATTACGAGTTTGGAGCAATCAAACAAAAGCACCAGTCATCAGTCAAAACAAGACAGGTCATCAAACCATATCAGACAATCTGACCATATGATTACATCCGGCAAAGTTGAATCAACCGTGCCCACACCATGACTGCAACAACTACTAGCCGAGTTTCTGAGTGGACACCATCGATAGCTTTCAAACTTGTGCCACCCTTGGAGCCAAGCAGGACCAAGCATAACCTCCGGGTTTCTGGCAGGGACCCTCATTCAGGCTCCTTGTTTGTTTCTGGAGTATATAAGGAATCCCCATACACCAGATTTGCTCATGTTACAAGTGCCAGGCATCGGGGACCGCCAAGCCAATAAGGATCAATCACTGATCGCCGACTTTTGAACCCTCACGGCATTTTGAACATTCGAAGCCTTCGACCTTCCACCCCGTCCTTCCTCCATGTGCCTCAATGACCAAGGAACCGCTCAGTTTTGGACACCATCCGCCTGTTCGTGGTCGTGTTCTTCTGCCTGCGCCAGCTCGGGGCCCAAGGAAGCAGGGTTTCGCGGCAGAACGCAAGCAGCAGGAGAGACAGCAGGCTCCCCCTTCCTACCAGACGGGTTCTAAGAATGGGTGTGCGGCAATCCTGGGTTTTGTGTGTAAAGACGTAGTTGTGCATGTATGTCCCCCAACTTTGGAGGTCCCTCTATTTTGACCAAGCAGTTGCCTCTAATCAACTCGTTTCGGGCTCCATGTCAGTTTACACGGGTTATGTGTCATATTCATGACTCCATACCAGTTTAAATGCACGTATATACACAACTACAGACAACGTGTCTATCTTCTGAACTTTCCGCTTCAAAACCGTACCAATACAGGTCCCCACTTTTAACAAATCTCCAAATGGCAAGATACTCAGACCAAAATTCCCTGCTTCCTACTGCTGAGGGAACACCCTTATGTACTCACGATGTCATCAGCAGTACAGAGTGGGATGCATCGGTTTGAGCCTTTAAAGCAAATTCAATATGTTGCAAGGCCACCTGCCAGTGTCAAGTATGCGTGCCCTGTGAAGAATCCGAACCCAAGAACAAATCTCCACTGAAGGCGCCGACCCTGATGCCAAGCATGGAGTGTGATTGCGTGTGCGCGCGTGTGTGTGTCCAAGAATGCTCGGGTGGATCGAGCCTGGCACTGAATGTTTGTAAGCTCAGCTCGGGCTGCTTGTGGGGGCTTGGAATGTTTTTGGGATGGCGTCAAAGGGGAAACAAAAGAAAACAAGTGAATTTTAGGGGTCCTCTGTTTTGATAAACCCGTTATGGTGTATTGAGTCATTGGCAGATAGCAGGAAGCGAAGCAATCGTGGCAGGCTGCTATATTTTCCCTGACCGAGCATTGCAAGCAGCATTTTGGCAATGCGACAGCAAGCCCTGCAGATTCATATGATAATATGGAAGGGGACCTTGCAAAGGGAGATTCGTCAACATATCAAGGCTTGTTGGGGGTCCACGCTGGTCTGCAGGAGATGAGCTAGCATTTCCGAGGTATCCGTTCCCCGACAAGTGGCGCCGCACTCGGGCCGGTCAGGTCTACAACAAGCTGACCTGGGGGAAAACACACATGAAGGTTCCTCGCTGCCTCTGAATCAGGGACTCCGCATGGCTTTGCTTATTTTATAGCAAGCTCACCACTACGGTGTGGGTGGATCATTTGCCGGGGGGCCCTCGTTTGAGATTTCGGAGGCTGCTTTTATGATGCTTTCCTGTGAAGATGGGCGGTCCTGCGGGCCCAACCATAAGTGCAGGCCAAGAGAAGGAGAAGGTTGGACCAAACAAGGGTCAATGTGTCTAGTTTCAAGGTCTGCTTCATTGTGTTGACTAGCATGTGTTTGATATGGGAGAGGTGGTAACAGCACTGCTGTCGGCTAGCAGAACTTGGATTGTAGGCATTGACTTCAATCCAGGCTGTCTTTGAACGGCCTGTCTTTGGGGCGCAGATGACAATAGGCTCAGCTTTTCGTATATTTTTAGCAGAGTTGTGTTGATTGATTCGACGATCTGTCCAAGAATACGTCAACTGCTGGCACCTAGGTATATGCCTTGGCCATGGAGCCTATCGACGTGGTTTGGGGTGTCTTTGTGGTGGGTAGAGGTTGTTGGAAGGTTTGGGGAGTTTTTTTTTAGTTTTTAGGTGTTGTTTTTGTCTTCTTCTTTTTTCGGGGTGGGGGGGGTGGTTGGGGGTGTAGGTGGTTTGTGGAGGCGCTGTTTTTGGGGTGTTTGTGATTGTGTGTGGAGGAGTTGTTCGGGGGTTTGGGGGTGGGGTTTGAGTTGGGGGGCGGGGGGTTGAGTTGGTGGGTTCCTTCTTTCGACCTAATTTGCCTTTGCCGCCCAGGCTATGGACCTTTCTCAGGTACTACTCCACAGGACGGAAATGGGTTGACGCCGCCTGGGTCAAATCGATGGTGCCTTGGTAAATCCAAATCGCCCCTCACTTGGGTGTTCAACCAACGTATATAGCAGGCTACAAGCATGGTTGCAACTAGGGTAACTGGGGTCAATCCCCATATAACTCATGGTTATAACCTGCCAAGTGGCTTCAACGTTTAAGCTTACGTTTGTTCGCTCGGGCGGAATGACCCGCTCGGTTTGGTCTTCCCCTTGTCACCGGTAATTTACGAGTTGCTGTCAAGAAAGCCTTCTATGTTTCAGAGGAGAGTATCCATTGTCCTGGTGAACTAGGATTTGGTGCTCGTTGTATGTCGTATGTTTGATTTATGGTCGATGTGTTGAAAGGAGATGCAGGGCACTCTCTTCGCAGGTCTGACGAGGGCCGACATGAAGCGGCAATCGCTTTGAGGATAGTCGCCCACAAATCAATCCAAAGGGTGTGACCCCCATTGACCCCGCGAATCCTGCGAGCAAAGCCACGACATTGGGCACATATTTCGATGTGAGCAAATGCGCCACAGTGGGATCAAATATGAAATGGGAGGTTTGCGTTCAGCGCTTGTGGCAGCCCACAAGCGCTAAATTCGATTTGGGGCATTTCCCTGCGAGCAGTATTGCGTAGTTCATGCGTGTACACATTCTTGGCGAGGCTCGTTTCAAAGTCAGGGTTCCACACAGGGTTTCACGTATTGCTCAGGCCTCTCAGATGTTGATCGCAAAGCCCATGCCTCGTCAACATCTCCAAAGTGTCCCGGGCTTGACCTCAACCAACAGTCGGTTTTCTCCAGATCTCGCATATCAGCCACGTGATGGAGCCTCTTGCTGGGTGCCTGATTCAATTTATTTTTGGCACCTACAGCCAGGGCTCTCTTTCCAAATTCTGCTTATTCTCGCCTGTTCCGCACAGCAACTTACCGACCAAAAGGGGATCCCTTTTGTCTGCCACGAAGCGAGTGGAGCTTGGCTTTCAGCACGGGGAAGTCCTGGGATCTTAGGGTCAGTTTGGGGGCTCCACGACCGCATTTGCGCGCCAGTGGTTCTGATCCTCCGGACTCTCTACGACTTGCCCATTGTTTGTGCCTGCAGCTCAGATTGACAGACCTGCGGGTGTGTATCAAAAGAGGTGTGCCCTGAAATTGGCTAAGATCCGTTTGGTTCCCCATTAAACACTGCTGAACAGGGGTCCACCATTTTATCATTTTGAAAAACTCCCAGGTCTTGCTGCGGTCGATGTAGCACTTCAACCCCGAATATGTTGCCCTGGATGGGCAGCAGTGTGTCCCCTCCCTCCCTCCCTCCCTCCCTCCCTCCCTCCCTCCCTCCCTCCTTCCCTCCTTCCCTCCTTCCCTCCTTCCCTCCTTCCCTCCTTCCCTCCTTCCCTCCTTCCCTCCTTCCCTCCTTCCCTCCTTCCCACTCTCCTTCCTTCTCTTTCCCTTCCTCTCTTCCTCCCTTCCTCCCTTCCTCCATTCCTCATCATTCCTCCCTTCCTCGCTTCCTCCCTTCCTCCCTTCCTCCCTTCCTCCCTTCCTCCCTTCCTCCCTTCCTCCCTTCCTCCCTTCCTCCCTCCCTCCTCCCTCCCTCCCTCCCTCCCTCCCTCCCTCCCTCCCTCCTTCTTTCCTTCCTTCCCAAGAAAATAAGTGCGAAGGGATTGTGGATGACGTTGAAAGGCAAGTTGCTTCGTCCCTTTTACCTCCGCCCACTTCTACAAGGCTTGAATGCAGCGTTCTTTGTTCAGTCCGACAATATTCCTTTGCCCGATATTAATGCTCAGAATGGTTCTAGGCTGTGTGTGAGAGGTAATGTCAACGTTCAGCCTCCCAACGTTCCACATCTGATGTGCTCCGCAAAAAGAAGCTGTCGACGTGGTTCGTAAGTGGCTGCCTAGCGGCATGGTCATTTGCTAGACGTGATTGCGCGTGTTGTTTGCATGTTGCCTGACATGCTGGTTGAGCTTCTGGCACGAGCAATCTATCAGCAGGCGCTCACAATGTGCCCGAAGAAGCTTTCCCTCATGTTTTGCAAATCCCAAGCGAGCTTTGGCTGCAGGTTTCCCCTGATTCCTGCCTTTTGGGTCAATGGTTGCTACGGGGGAATCAATTGTCCACGCTTGTGGAACATTTGGTTTTAGGGCCGCTTCCTCAAAAGTGCAAAAGTGCAAAAGTAGCATAGGGATCCCGTTCCAAGAACCATTACGGTAGGCTGGTGGGCCTTAGGTTCTTCCCCTACCCTGGTGATCCGCCCCTCCTGCCTCCTCTCCTCAGGCGGGGCTGCAGCTACGGAGCCCGCGGCCGCAAGGGGAGAAGCGTCTCCCGCGTGGGGCCCGGCAACGACGGGCGAGGCATTTTTTTTTTTAAAGCTAGGTGTTGACTCCCTGCAACGTAAATTATTTGCTCTTTGCGAGCGTTTTTGGAAGCTTGAGGATAAAGTATGGCCGGCTTGACATTCGGCATTTATCCAAGACGGGAGTATTTTACAAAGTGACCTGTCGGAAGCCTTGCAAGCAAAGTGGCACCGTGTGGAATTACCTTTTGTTGGATTCTATATTGCAAGCCCTGGGCCGGGCCGCAGAAATTAATCCGAACGCACACAAGAGGTGCTGGCTTCTTTCTGATCTTCGGAAGGATCTTTTCTTGTTGCCAACAAAAGTTTGACTTTTTGTTTGCCTTTTCATTTCACCCACCGAGCGTGGTAGATGGCTCGTGCTTTGAAGCTTCACCAAGGTTTGAGCCTGAGGACAGCTACTCCTGGTGCCCAGTCTTCACGGAGATAGGCAGCAGTGCGGGCCAGGGTCGGGCCCCTTTCGAATCTGGGGCTGTCTCAAAGTTGGGAACCCTTCAGTTTGCTTTGGGAAGTTCCTTTTGCTTCCCGTTTAAACCAACGCCCAAAAAGGCTGACACACCCATATGGGTTTGCCAGCAACAAAAGATTGCCCTCATGCCCTTATGCAAGTGCAATGAAGCTGTTGGCCTGTCAACAACTCAGTATCCTAGTTGACGGCAACAGGTGAGAATGTGTCAGCCAAGCGCAATAATTGGCAATAATGCTGAAGTCTTCCATCATGCATCCACGAACACGAACACACGGGCATGACTCGCACGACTTAGCCGTCGGATTGTCGGAGGATGTGTTTTGAAAAGCCAGGTCTTCCACAGTAAATACCTCCTGCTTTGGGCAGGGGTTGACATATGTTCACATCATACTCTAAACAAATATGATAGCTTTTTCGGTGGCCTTGCCACAGTGAAGCTTGCTGGCCCAAAGCCAAACGACGAGATGTTACTTGTAGATGTGGCGGTTTCTCAAAACCGCGGTCCCCTGACCAAACTACCAGCCAAAGTAGAGTCCTTCTTTTTGAGAAGCCCCCTCCTTTCTTTCCAATAGGAAACCCACAGCTGAGCCCTAGAGTCCATCCAGAAGGACAGGCTCACATGTTGTTTGTTCAGGCACTTTGGGCAAGTGAAGACTGTTAGATTTCAAGAACACGTCAACCCAAGGATGCCAAATTTTGCGGCCAGTGTTCTAGCATATTCTGACTGAAAGCAAATTCGCACGCACGCAAATTCGCACGCACGCTCACTCACCCGGACCGGCCCGTGCTCGCAGGCTACGACATCTTGCTGGGCCTTGCAAAAAGGACGGGTTCGATCGACTCGTCGTGATTCTTGCATGCCTTGTGGTTTGTGAAAGGGATCCCCTGCGGGCCTCCCACAACACAGGCAAATTGGCTTAGCCAAGCATTGACTTTAAGCCGCCCGACGCTTGGCCACTGGCTTCTCGTGCGGTGCTGTCTTCGATGGTTTGAGCTACTGTCCTAAAACAAATCGCACTGCAGTCACTCACTTGCAGAGAAGTATTGCAGCATGTGTGGTGCAAAAGAAAAGTGTGGAGTGCTATTGGTCCGTAGTCAGTCAAACATGTGCAAGCCAATCGGCTTGAGAGACAGCCTTGATAGTTGGGGAGTGTGCGAATGTCAATCTTTGCGCCGCTAGATTGCCTTGTTTGTGTAAAGGACAGCAAGTTCAACTGTTCGTTGGCCAGTCAACTCAGCCAGTCAGTTGAAGCAAGCCTTTGCCAAGGTTCCCTATATATTCCCCTTTTGGAGGGTGTTAAGCATCTTTCGGTCAACCGCGCAGGAAGTTTCCTTTTGGTCAAAGGGGAAACAGAAAGAGCCCTGCTTCATCATGCACGCTTTCGCCCCCAGGTCCACGTCTTCATCCCTGGATCCCTCCCAGACATGGATTGATGTGGCCTGGAGCTGAGAAGGACCCTCGTTTGATACTAATTCCGTCATTTTGCTACGGAATATGGCAACGCTGAGGAAATTATATACTCAAGAGCACTCAGCTTGCATGCACGCGACACGAGTGTTTCATGAGGGTTGTGGTTTCCTTGGCTGCATCTGGACCAAGAAAAAGAGCGTGCGATCGTTCACGGTTTATGCCGCAGCCGTGTGGGAGCAAGGGTTGATAATTCTTTGGTCCCGGTTTTTGTTGCTGCGTTTCTTTCTTGTTTGAGTGGTTATCAGCCGTAGCTCTCCTTTGCTTTTGGGGATTGATTGGCCCCCCCCCTGCTCCCACTTCGGCACGGCCCAAGGACTGTGGTCCAAGCTGCAAAACCTTCGCTAGTACAGAACGCGGGCTGGGACGAGATTTATATCTTGACCTCCCTAATTTGGCAGCATCACCGGACCCGAGAAACTACATTCGTAAGTTGAAGTTTTGGGCGCGGACGCACCGCCAGATCCCGATCTTTGGGCGACGTTGGAAGAATTCGCCCCACCCACGCGATGAGTTTGAAAAGCGCACAGTGCAGGAAAAGGCACGGGATGCAGCATTGGGCCGCCGTAGGAGCTCCACAACCTGGTTGTGGTCTATTGCCGGCTTAGCCATTGATCGTGATCAACTGCAGAGGAACCGAGAGGATTTCGACAAGAACCTGCAGCTCAAGCCGACAGTCCTAACAATCCACCACCTCCTCTAATCAGGGCAACGCGAATGCCGCCCCAGCCGAGGCTGGCTGGCAAGGACAGGAGGAAAACAAAGAGAGCAGAAGAAGAATGGTCTTTGCTTACAACGATGTTACGCTAAGCAGTGTGCTTTCTCGCCTCGTTGGACGGAAAAGTGTCGTGGCTCTGGGAGGCAGCCGGAAACACCACGTCGGCGTGTCGTACTCGCATCAAGGCTGTTCGTGTGGCTCACTCCCTGAGTTCCTGGACTTTAAACTTTTTGGGAAGACCACTTTAGTGGTAAACCGAAAGTTTGAACTTTTTTTGGCCCATCAACTCAGGAAGTGAGGTGGTAGAACAAGTTCCGCAAGATGACTTGGTGCGTCAACCGAGGTTGAGGGGAACTACCCACACCCACAAGGTGAACCTAGCGCGTCTCGCTGAACAGCTTGCGCCGGGGAATGGCGTGCGCCTTCAGTATATAAAACCGAGTCGCAGGCCAGCCCCACAAAAGTGGGACCGCGGGCTCAGATTGCTGGGCATTCGCACCGATCGGCCTGAATCGCTTGACGTCCGCAGCAAAAGCAAATGAGGTGACGGCAACAAATTTGCAATATTTGCATGACTAGTGTAAACGTTGAGCTTGCAGACTTCTGGCCAGGAGGTTTCGGCCATACACATGACATGAGGTTTGCATGAAAGTTGAAGCTTGGCTTACCTCGACTAACGTTTGGCTCAAGAAATCTTCAGGTTGTTTGACCAGGGCCCCTTGGCCCTTGCCATTAGGGCTTGGTTTGATTTGGCTGTAATGCAGTTTGGTCTTCATGCTTTGCCAAAGCGCTGGTCCTTGGCAATGAATTTTCCAGGTGTTCCACCATGGGCGTCTCAACCCAGCAGCTACCTTCCATGCTTGGATCGAATTGGAATGGATTTTGACAACGTTTGATTTGATATCAAGTTGTTGCAGCGGAGCTGCGATCAGAAACTTTGAAGGCATCCATTGGTTTGAAGTGGACATCTGAATGGTTTTTTCAAGAGTATTGAGGCATATGACGCGCAAACTTGAATTTCCGGTGCACGTTTCGCGGGCAACTCATATCAAAGGCTACAGTTTCCTCTTCTGGATTCAATTAGCAGCGCAATCGCGGCACAGCACCCGGATGGGATGTGGTGACCTGACCGAGTTTCTTCTCTTAGTGCGTGAGTGTGACAGCTCACAACCTAGGGGTGAAATCTCAGATGTACAATCCAACTGGCTAACCTACCCACTTCCATAGACCACACTTTTCCTTTCAACTGTGGACTGTTTCTGAGAAAGGGGCAGCAAGTAAAGCTGCTTGGCCCCAGAGGACTTGTTGGATTGGGCCCGCCTCATCTGTTTGACAAGGCGAGCCAGCCGAGGCTCAAGACTTGCCCAACCATTCTTGGTTCATTGGCGAGCGGAGTCCGAACATGTAAGCATGGGGCATGCTGCCGCTTTTGTCCAGTCGAAAATTGCCGAAACTCAAGAGCTTGGGAGAAGCAGATACTCGTTCCCTGTATCCACATATTTGGCGCAGCGTGTGAAAAACAATCCTCAATTCCAGCATCAGGGCGTTGTACCGGTCAATTCCATCCTAAGAAAAGGAAACCAAAACCCCATCCTCGCTGGGGAAGGTTCTCAGAGCCTTCTTGCACTTAGAAGGGTTCTGAGAACCTTTCTGGTCGGTAAAGCCCTACTGCCTCGCCTTAATCCTGGCTTGTTCTTTGTCAGGAATATGAGAATTAACCTCCCAAACATTGCAAGAACCCAAGAGTGGTAGGTACAGGATCGTTCGCAACATTATCCACTACTAGGAACCCTTCACCGACCAAATTATCTGCTATGAACGCAACTTTCAATTCTAACAAGAAGCAACTGCCCCGAAAGATCACTCCGAAATATCTCCAGTTGGCAGCTTTCGAGGTCTGGGCGGACCACTTTGTGATATGGGCGGTCCTCATGCCGCTTGTCATCACATGAGGTTGACCCGCGCAGATTGTCCCAGTGGTTTCCTGCCTGATTGCAGTTATCACTAGAGTGCTGAACTGTTGCTTACTATGTGTTTTGTTGGTTTGCTTGCAGGCTTGGTTTTTTTGTTGTTTTGTTACTTTGCATGCTTGCCTGTTTGCTTGAAAAACCCGTCGTCATGTTCACGACAATTTCCACAGGCGATGTGACAGGGAAATGCATCAGGGTGTATGTGTTACAGTTGTTCAAGTTCCAGGCTTTTGAGGTGCTGCTACATGGATGTGTTAACCATCAAATATGTGCATATTGCAAACTCACCGATAGGTGGTAAAAAGCGCTCACTCGTGACAAAGGTCCCTGACTTGTGGATTCCCTTTTCTCCAGTTTAGGACTTATACATATTATATGCGTATATATGTATATATTTACAAGTGTTTGTTAAAATAACGGTACCCTCAACAAAAACACCCGTATAGCAATTGGCCCCGCTCTGATGATTCTGGATTTTCTAGGCTTGCTTATGGTTGTGATTGGGACGCTTTATCGGTGGCCCGCAGTTGCTAATCAAGCCCATTTCGAGTATATTGGCCAGTTCGAACATCACCGAAACCAGCCGATTTAGAGATTTTGTTGTAAAGGAGGTGGTTGTTCGATGCTTCAGCCAAGGAACTCTATTGGTATGTTGGAAGTATAGCCCGACGGCCCTACGGCCCTACGGCCCGACGGGCAAAGTGTGAGCGTTGAAGCCTCTTGGGGATTCCTCCGAGGCAAGCTTGGGGCTGTTCCTTGCGCCCTAAACAAACGATTTTTCAATACAGCAGAGTATTGCTGCAGACCGCAGGCTCATCTACTTCAGTGCATCCGAGTTTGCAATGACTGCAAAATTCTAAATGAACAACAGTGATTTGTGTGGCAAGAATTTACCTAGTTTGGCCTTTCTCTGAAGCGGATGGGGCCCGGCAAATTGATTGTCATGAAACCCAAATCGGGGATTGGGGGGTCCCATGTAAGTTTGCCCGGAACTAGCTTCCCGCATTCCTTTCAGAGCTTTCACAGGGCTGTAGGAGGCCTTTGTTAGAGATGTGTGTTCTCCCCAATATATATATATATATGCAGATTATGTATATATATATGCAGATTATGTATATATATATATATATATATGTCCGAGTTGTTCATGTTGAGTTTGCGCTTGTCATGTTCGTGCTGCGAGTAATGCCGTGTTGACTACTTCGAATGCATACATGCACATGAATTTCTATTTGGAGCATGCGTGAAGCACGCTTGATCATTTTGAATCTGTGAGTTTGTATACAGGACTCTAGAGGCCAGACTTTAGATGGCTACTGTACACGTCCTCGTGGCTCAGAACATGGCACTACTCTGGGTTGCTGCAGGAAGCAAACCCAATTACGGCGCAGCGATTCATCGTGGCTTCTATGCGGCTGTGAGAGTTACACAACGTTCCCAACTGTATGTTTGTCTACTGACGATTTTGGCGCCCAGAACCCAAGTAGTCAAAGGGCACCAAACCCCTTTTAAAGTGCTCCAACTGATTCCTTTGGGGGCAGAATCAAAAGTCCCAGCCTGCTGCAAGATGTTCCCTCCAGGCACCAGTGGCTACTGGAGCGCTATGGTGTGGGGCGATTTGCCGAACCCTTAGGCACTCGGTGAGACTGAGACCCTGACGAAAGTGATAACCTGTACAGGATCGTAGAAGTCATTTGAAAGCATCAATCGAGGAGGCCTCTCAACTTGTCCAAAATAGTTACGCCTACTAGTAAATGCTGAACTTGGATTTTGTATGCAAATATGACATGTTCTACAGGCTTCAAAGTGGCATGGCCACGACTGGTACATACTCTTGATCTAATTGGCACCGTCAGCATGGTGGAGATACTGTATAATGCAAGTGGGCCAGGTTCAAACCACCCGAAATCGATCTAAATCACCCAGCCAATCCCTTGAGTTTGTGTTCTTTGCATCGCTCAAGTTGGCTTGCCTGCTACAAAGCGTGGCGAGCCTCGGGCAAAGTAGTTACGCTTTTCTCCTTTGGGTGGGATCCCCATTCAAAATGGACTGCAAAATCAAATTGCGCCCGTGCTACCTTTCGGGTCGGGAAGTTCGCGCAGCCTTGAGTAAAACGCAATCGGATCGGGCCCCTTCAATCATTTGCCAAGCTTTACCCTGTCGAGCTTCCTTATTTTTCTTACCAGCAAGATTCCCAACTTTGCGCACGGGGTCGAAGTCTGGTCAAGAGTTTCCCTTGATGTCCGGTGAGGTGACCTTTGATTGGCACAGCCACCGGCTTTGGCTCCGCCCGGGCGCCAGAGAAATGAGTCTCTTTGGCACGACTCGTTTCATCAACATATAAGAGAGTATTTGGACACGGGCTTCGTTCATTCTTTGGAATTCTTCGACAAGGCAACGTGAACTACCAAAAACAGTGCCTTGTTCCCACGGAAGGCGTTTGGGTGGGTGGAGATCGGGCCGCCCAAAATGATGCTTCCCCCTTTGGCCCTTGGGCCCTACGGCCCTCTAGGCTTGGAACCAACCCCATTGAACATAAGCATAAGCAAATCCTGTCAGCAGAGATTGCGTGGTTAGAATTACCTGCTGAGATGGGATGTATTTGCTGCTTTGGGCTCACCGATCCGGGGCAAAACGAGCTCACTTGATGTGTTTGTTTAATCTGCAAAACAAGATCCTTGCCGGCTGGCCACTCTTTTCCGCAGGGGACTTGGATGGTTAGAATGAGCTAGAGGTGCCGGGGGCGGAGGCAGGGTTCATCAGCCTCGCAAAATGCTATCAGCTATCACGGTCATCTAGTGCCCCCTCCGCCTACGCTGAACTATGACGAAGCTTGCAATGCCAGCTGTCTTGGGCGTCCGGTTGCGCTAGAAGCAGGCTCAAGGAAGGATGAGCTTCCCGCTCAAGGAAGTTTAACACAGTGAATGGGAAGGCAGAATGCTATCACGTCAGCGCACCATGCGTGCTGTTATCTCGGGCTGAGTTTGTAGATGAACATAGATGAGCAGGTTCCATTGCTTTCCATTGCATCGCTCCGATTCTCGTGATTGTTTGGCTGGTGCCGTGGATCATGCGACTTGATCTTGACAGCGTTCGACTGTTGACATTTGTTGACTGTTTCCTGAGAATTCCCCGGGCGCAGCCAGACTCGCACTCGTAGCTCGACCGCTCGACCGATTGGATTCCAGGCAAGGAGGGCGCCCCCACCGCGCACAGCCCCGCGGAGAGTTCCTTGGAGCTCAGGGCCGTGACCCCAGAAAGGGAGCTGTGTGGATTGACCGATTGACCTTTTGACCTTGGACAATGGTTTAAACCCGGATGAAATATTCGACAATTTTAGCTCAAGCACAGCACCCCGGCTTCTGTACCAAGGGTCAGGTAAACCTGCTAAGGCGGACGTGCCATGCTTGTAGTGTGGAGAAGCCAGCGCGGAACACAGAAAGGTTGGCATTATTATCCCCAGTCGTCTTCCCGTACCAATACGGGAAGGGGAAACCTCATCAGTGGCGGCCCGCTTGGTTTCCACTGCATCCTCAGCGCGGCAATACGGGCAAAAATATAAGGCGGTGGTGAAAAGGGCGATGTCCCGGCCCCTTGGTGCCCCCTTCGAAGTGAAGAAGTAGAGGGTCATTCCATGGAGCAAGGTCACCCAAATTTGGTATCACAGATTTCGTGTGATTGTCCACCATTTTTCGATAGAACCCATGTTCCAGTATCCAAGTACCTTCAATCGAACCAACGTACATCCTTAGAAACCAAGTTGAACCAAGGGAGGGACGCTTGCAATCGGCGACTCCGGAGATCTCAGGGCCAGCGCCTGGGGTCTTGGACCATCCGCTTCCGGGAGGAGCACATTGTCCCTTGGCTTCGGATGGGAACGGGGGGTGGTCTCTCCGAAGGCTAGGGAGTTTCAAAATTGGGGCGTGGGTTGGTGGACAATTATTCCCACTGATCTCCTTAGCCGACATGCACACCCAAATGCAGGACCTTCAAAAACCCTAGTTTCCTGTCGGCTTCCTGTTGAGGCAATACTCAAATGGGTACCCTCTCAAAGCCACCCAACTCGAGGAGGAAGATCGTGGCAGAGCGTTGGAGGTGGGCTTGCAATTTATTTGTTCCATGTGCTTGTTTGAACAAAAGGCCAAGGACAAAGTGATGGGCCAGTTGTGAGGGCTTTGTCTTTCTTGATCGGGGAATTACGGGAACATGAGATGAGAAGCCTCGACCTACGTGTTGAGTTTGCAGCATTTTCAGTTGTGCTGGTCGGTGGCTGTTTGTGAGTGAAGGCCTGCATTTGTTTCAATCGTTTTGGAGCAATTGCTTATCTGATCACACGCACATTGGATCCGATAGTCCCTGGAAGTATTTAGCACCCACAATGTTGGAGCTTCCTCGCAAACAAAAACAAAAATGCGTAATGTGCTGTATTTCCCTACCACTGCAATGTTGTTAAAAAGTTCATTTGGGATCCATCAAAATTCTGGCACATCCCAGCCCAACCAAATTAGTCAGTCCGAGTTGTAATTGGGAAGGTCGTGGTCCAAACAAGCTTAGATACTCCCCTGCAAGTTGACGTGGAGCCTTTAAAAGGGCCAAAAGAAGATCCACTGGTAGATCTGAGCATCTTGGGGGCCCTTGCCCACCAGTAGCTGGCAAGCGCCAGTTCGGAACGAGGCACCTGCCATTGGGGGCTTCAAACCTTGCTCATGGTAAGCTACCCATGAGTGGAACAACACCTTTGTCAGGGCGTTTGTGGGGGCTACCCGTGAGTGGAAGGGGGCTTACGCACTTGTTTCTTGATGTATTATTAACACGGCATTTTCAAATGTGTATTTCTCAACATCAAAGCTGTTTGTTGTTTCGATTCAATTCTAACTTTGCCTTTTTTCCTTAAATACCCGAAGTTACAAGATGCTATTAACATCAGTCAATTTGGTTCCTTTTAAAAGGTTCCATATAGGGATTCCCTATTTTGAGACACACCCCAGTGTTGTTAAGCTTGGTGCTAGCTTACTGCCGCCGTTTTGCATGCGATGCCTATGGCTCAGATACCCAACACACGATCGTGATAACATCTGCCAATCTTATGGTGAGCTCTCGGCCACCAAATGTCTAGATGATCGATCTTTTGCTTCAGGTTTACTGGGAGTATTGTAGAACTTGCAGATAGAGGTGTTTCGCATCACGTTTGGACACATGTATCAAACAATTTTAAGTGTAAGCGTGTCATTGTGAGTTGCAACTCGATCCACCGATTTGCCCAGACCAGCACAAGACATCCCCCAGTTGTGGTCCAGTTCGGTTTTTACTTCCTACATTATGTGAGTATTCCCTGGGGGTTGCTCCTACTTTGACACCTAGCCACACATCATCCTCGACAGCCTGAGGATTTGGTCAACAACTGGTGGAAGCTCCGGAAGGATTTGCCCGGGCTTCCGCCGCCCTTGTGCCTCTTTCTTCTCCGCAAGACTTCAACCCCACTTGTTCAATGGATTTCACCTTCGAAACCGTTTTTGTTGGTGGGTTCTCAACTAAAAATCCACACCAGCAGCTCCCTTTTTCTGCCAGGATTTGTTGGCAACTGGGCCTAACAGCGGGGCTTCAAATGGTGTCCAAATCAGGGCCCCCTCTGGCCGGCTTCCTTTCGCAGCAATCAACAAAAAGGCTCCCCTGCGTTGAAACAGCCCAGATACAAATCGACAGAATGTACTTGCAACAGGGGGTTCGAAAGGCTGCTCCATGAGAGGAGGTGCCTGTGCCGCTTTGTTCTGGGGGGTCCACGTGAATATGCAGTGTTCTTGGGGAGTGGGCTTTACGTCATTGACGGGCACAGACACGCAGGTAGAACCTGCGTGTGCGTGGGTCGACCATATAGTATCCCAGAATCTGGCCGCACTTGCTCTTAGAGGGGGGCAACTGAGGTGGGGTAAGACTGGTCTTAACCATTTGACATTATTTGGCCATAGAACTCTTTACAGGTCACCCAACTGTGTGTAAATGGGTACCTCCCTGATTCACCGAACCGGAGAGGGTACCATGCTCGGCTTCGCAGACAGGCTTTGGGAGTCACTTTTTTTCCCATGCGAATCGTATGCCTCTTCCAGAAATGTGCGGATGTTCAAGCACAGGCATATCTAATATGTGTAAGATTCTGAAGATGTCTTATTTCCGTGTGTTTGATTCACTCATTTCAAACGGAACGTGAGCTACCAGAGTTCTGTAAGGACATGTCTCCTGCCAGCTGGAAAATTTATTTTCCAGGTGCTGACTCCTGAGGGGAGTACCCCGGTAAGCCACCAGCTTCTGAAAACTAGAGGGAGCGTGAGGCCTTTGTCCGGCAGAGTGTGCAAGGGTAAGGCTGGGCCTGGGCCTCTAAAAGTAAACAAATTGTTGGATTCCACAATTGCCTTTAGCATTGTTTCCCTTTAAACCACCTATCACCATGGACGCAGCTGAAATACCCGTAGCGCTTAGATGACCTCTCGTGAGGACTTCTTGGCAGAGTTTGAGACCCAGGTGGGGGGCCTGGGAGCGGGCAAACTTGTAATGTCAAGAGTGCACTCTGCCTGCAAAACCCGGAAGGGTCGGAAGGGTTGCAGCATTGTCCAACACTTTGACTTTGTGTCTGCCATGGTCTACCGACGTTATGCAGGTACAGCTGATTCGGCCACTTCTAGCTTTGCCCTTTGTCCCGACTCACCTTGACTTTCGCGGCGAAAGAAAAAGCTTGCTTGAATTGCCCAACAAGCTTGGCAGAGGAAGGCATACCTCAACTGTTTTCGATCCTCAGCGCGACCCCCCCCAAAGGCGTTTACGCGAAATCAAGGGCTTGCAAACTGCAGCGAGGATAAACTGCAAACATGGCTCTACAGTTTATGACTTTGAGACATTTGACATGGTGAAGTGCAATTTTAAACCACCAGCTCCAGCCAAGAAAGGGTGTGTAAACCTCATTCAGCAGATGGAGAGCTGTGAGATGCGGCCATAGTGTTTTGGCTTCTTCCCCTACCTGCATGTGTTTACTTGGCATGGCACCGTTGGTATCTATTCACATGCTAGTCAGTTTGAGTGTTGGTCCTGCTTGCGCCTTCATCAGAAGCAGAATATTCGGTTCCCGTCAAGGACGTGGGAAAATGAGTGAGTCCCTCCGATTTGTGCGTGGGAAAGTTAGTGAGTCCACCCATGTGCCCGAGACTGACCCGAGACTGACCATGGACTGCTGATATGATGTTCTGACCAAACCTCATAGTATCACAATTTGAGCGCATGCCTGGATTGCTTCGTCTCTTCATTGAAGGAACTGAGACCTCCGTTGGATGCTTTGGATCTCAGGCTTTCCCTTTGAAGGTGCCATAGCGCCATGCTTCTTAGTGTAGTTGACGGATGGAGCCTCCTTTTCTTTTTGCCTTGTTTGGGAACAAAAAACACCAAACACAGGGTGTACACCTCATTTTTTGTGGTTAAGGCAAACCCAAAGTTGGGCAACCCACCCATTTTGGGGTTCCTTTAACCTCGTGTTTTGTGGTTAAGGCAAGCCACAAGCTAAACAAAAACCCGCCAATATGCGGGGGTTCCTTGGCGAGGTCAGTCTCATTGCTTTGGAAACAATGGGCCCTGGAAGCCCGATTGGAGTCAGAGTCACCTTCCCATTCTTCTCATCACCTTCCTGCAACCGTAAAAAAGCCCTATCTCCAATGACAGTCAACACATTGTGTGTCTGCCCTGGCTGAGGTAGTGGACTTGGCACTGCTCCCTCCAGCTGATCCTTGTTATTGGGGAACACCCGATTCCAGGGACCCCCGTGTTGAAAGAAACCTAAGCGTCCCCCTTCCCTTTTTCTGCGCTCAGCCGCCGCTGTGGATTTCGACTTCGGGGGTGCAGGATGAGCTTTTCCATCAGTACATGCTGCAGCTGGAGGACGGCAATCTTTTGTTGAGGGTCCGGTTTCACCTGGGCAGATTCGCCGCCATTCTTGGTTTTCCTGACGCGTACCCGTATGAAAGGGGGGGACCGGGAACCTCCATGCATGTGCCATGGGCACGACTAGGAGGGCAGGTGGACCCCTGTTTCCGCATAGTTATGATAGACTTGCCCGGGGCCATAGACCATCATAGACCTTCAGCCGATTGGAACCCTCTTCAGCCCCCCCCATACGTTGGACAAAGCTGGTGAGGTGCGGAAGTCACCGAAGATTAGGAACACCCAACTCCCAGTTGTGGAGCCTTTCGACCTCGCGCTTTTTTAGTTCTCCTGGCAGCAACAGAGTCTGAGTGCAGGGGTTCTTGGCCATGGCAGGTTGTCCAACAAGCGGATCGCGGGAAGACCAGGGTGTCCAGTCAATGTCATCTACAACAGGTGGGTCCACCTTCATGATTGTGCACCAAGGGTAAAATCAACGGGACTGGGCTTGTCCAATGCCACAATTCAATTTCTTGAGGATCAGATGGCAGTTGAGATCAAGCGCAGAGGCTTTACTAAGGCTGAGGTCGAAAGCAGCAGCCTGGGGCAGTTGGATTGGCGTCGATGAAGCCCTCCGCATGCTCCACCATTGTTTGAGACCCGCAATTCAAGTGAACCGCAAAGTGGTCGTAGACGTATGTAGACGTATAGGACTATTAGGACTATTTCGGGGTTCTATAGGTCCACATGTTCAGACATCGAGAGGGTGTTGAAAGCTACTGAAAAGGCCGCAGAAGGATCTCTCTAAAACGCTGGCAGCGGCAGCAGAGTCTAGTGTATGTGCATTCATATTATGGTGGTGCGTTGTAAGCTTCCAGCTCTTTGTCGCAAGCCCATGGCTTCATCTTCATTGGTTGGACTTGTTACTCGCTGAAAGGTAGCCTTGGCGGCAAGCAGAAAGTTGCCTTCTGGAAACATTCGGATCAGAAAGAATGGGGAAGCTACCCCAAGATCCTTTGGGGAGCTGATGGGAGCTGCCCTGATGATCCGTCACTTAGGACGGCCAAGTCAGTTGTTCCCCAATGGCTAGAACCACCATGGCTCCTGCTTTAGTTTTAGGCAAGCCAGTCAGGCAGACTTTCTTGCGTGTCGCCGCAGGAGTCATCTGACGCGGAGCCATCTGATGCCCACGACGACGAGAGCTCGGAGGCGGGAGGCAAACCCTGCAAGGAACCTATCGGGTTTCCCTTTGTCATCTTGTTGTTGGAGGTTTCCCTTCAGACCCAAACAGAAAAAGGTGCCTTTTACTCCCAGACTAGAGGTCCGGGGAATGAGCAGTTTTCAGCTTTCTTAGGGTACGCCCCCTTCAAGCATCCCGCCACCAGGCAAACTCAAGTGACATTGGCCCAAAAAGGTAAGGTTTTCTCCATCCAAAACGTGAAGTATACGAACCCCTGTGCTTTCCAAGACTGGGGCAACCTAAGAAATTTCTTCTGGGATTCTCCCTGACTTAATGGTGAATGATAGTATGGTTTGTGCAGAACTATGATGGTCCTCCCCCGAGAGGCGAGCACCTGATTTGTTTGTGTGTGTGTGTGTTGTTGTCTGAGTCTCAGCGTTTCTTTCCCGGAGCCACGTTCTGTCCACATTCCGGCCACAGAGGTGGGCAGCCTTGCGGAAGTGAGTCAACCCTCCTTCAGCATGATGCTTTTGTTGCAGGTCAAAGGGGGTGCAGTGGCAGCTCCTCCATGGCAGACAGAGGTGCCTTTTGCTTATGTGGTTCCCTATACAACAGCTGCCGAGAAAGGGTGCTGTTTATATAGATCAATAAGCCACTGACGGTCTGGGTTCCCCGCAGGAAGAGGCCCACGGCGATGGCCAGAAGCCGGAGGCGGGAAGGGCAGGCCAATTTCAGGATCTGAAAGTGGGAAGCCCCTTCGTGTCGGACCACGTTTGAGGTAGCCCTTTTGCAATCGAGTTACCAGTGCTGAGCGAGTTTGCAGCAAATGGTGTGATCACGCTTTAGTGCCAGAGGCGGAAGCACATGTTGATCTGCAAACAACTGGAGTTCGAACTTTGGATCGGTGCTAAGTTGACGTCCTAGTGCTAAGTTGACGTCGCCCAACTGTCCAACTCAGAGAACAAAACCTGCTCGATTCTCGATGAAGCTGCCGTGTTGCCACTGCCCATGACTAGAAGCCCAAGTGTGTGCTTCCAACCTCAGAAGTCGGAGTGAGCATGTCAGCGACAGGGGGGCGATGACGAGGCGGGGCCGAAGAGTTTCTGTGGGCGAATTGAAGTGCGAAGGCATGAACCCAGTGGAGCGAAGCTGTCATTCGCGACGGGAAATAGCAAGTGTTGATGTGTTTGGTCAGCGCGGTATTTGAAATGCTTTGTAGTTCCTGATTTAGCAAACATACCAGGTCATTCCAAACCTGATGGCGAATGAGAGGACAGCCTTGGATAGCTTGCTTGAAAAGAGTCAGGGAGGCGAGTGGTGAAAGCAAACGCCGCCACAGTGCGCGTCGCAGAAATTTGACAGCCAACCATGTAGTTATGTGTGTGGATTTGCGGCTGTTTGGCCTGGCCCGTATGAAGTGTTGCAGAGCGCTGTTGCTGGCTGTGACTCAGAGGTGCGCAGGGTGCCCACGGCGGATTTGGTTTGTTTGGCAAACTGGTGTTGACCGTTGGTTAAATGATGGCTAACTAATAGTTGCATGCGCGCTGCCGCTGCGCCCAGATTTTCTTGTGGAAGCAACTAAGCTTCCAAGCTCCTTTGCTTTGTGCCCTGGTAGGGGAAATCAGTTGTTTTTTGTTGCGACGCGTCTTGTTGCCCGTTTCCTGCCACATCGAGCATGCAAGATTCATGGGGCGAGTTTCTTCCGAATTATACAGAATCTTGGAGCCGTGAACCCTCTCCATCCCGTGAAGGAAGGCTTTGCGTGTTTCCTCTTAAGCGCAGTCTAGAACACGGAAAAAACATCTCTAATGTCCAAGGCCTCGACCAGTTTTCTGGGGTTGCAAACTACCCGGCCTGCGTGCTTTTGCAAGGGAGACCAGCTCCGCCCAGCTTGAGAAATGCAGCCATCGACTTGATCCATGTCTGTTGAGCACTTTGAAATGCCAACGCGTTGTTGGAACCACTTGGAGAGTTGCAATGCTGTGGATGAGGGTTAATTGTTTTTAGTGATTCATTCATTCCTTCATTCATTCATGCATGCATGCATGCATGCATTCATTCATTCATTCATTCATTCATTCATTCATTCATTCATTCATTCATTCATTCATTCATTCATTCATTCATTCATTCATTCATTCATTCATGCTGGCGCAAGTGTCAAGAAAAGGTGTGGACAGCCCTGAGTCATTTCAACTGAGTTGTGGAAGAGGCGGTGCTAGCCGTACTCGGCATGTCCGAGGCAGCTGACAACACTGAAACTGATGGAACCATATGCAGCGTGTGGGATTGTTAGTTGGTTGATCGGCACACCGCATTGCTGAGATCGTGTTTTCTTTGCTGAGAACACCAGGCCTTACAGCTGCCACTCAAGATGTTTGCGTCCGACAGGAGGGACTGGCCAACACTGAGCGCAGGGTGTCCATCAGCCCATCACGCCCAACGGACTTCACCATTGAAGATTCTTGCTTCACGCAGGTCTCGACCCTTCAGTGTTCTGTGTTGACGTGATGCATTGTTGGGCAATTTGGTATTACGTCTTGATCTGCCCATGTCCAGGTAATCGACATTGACAGGGAACCGACTTCACCTACAGCAGCAGATATGGTGCCTTGTCAGGTCGCTGTGACAAGCGTTTGTTCATTTACGGTAACGATTGGTTTTCGAGGCCCACAAGAACACATCTAATAACAGGCCCAGAGACTCTAGGAATGGCATGATGGGAGCAGCGCGGCGAAGACTGAACCAAAATTGCTTGGTTTGTTCAAGAGTTTGTTGATTGAAAATGACCCGCATGAGCAACGCACAATAACAGAATACCATACAATACCAGGTTATCGGCTTAAGGCTCCCGTCGGCTTTGAATGTGCGTATCGGTGTTTGGTTGGCACCTGTGGATTTCTGGTGGGAATATTATCGGTTGCTCACATGTTCCGAGGTGCCCGGTTTCCCTTTTGGACCCAACGGTTCCCCTCTGCCCCTTCCCCCAGCTGGGATGAGCAGAACGTGAAGGGCGGACATGTTTCAGAAGGGGTCTCTGGAGGATGCTATTTGGGAAAGCATCTTGGGAAAGCCTTGATGTGAATGATGCGGGTGTCAGAAATTTGGCGAGGGTCGCTTTTGGCAAAGTGAGATGTGTGTGTGTGTGCGCGTATCACATCTGTGTCGGAGTGTGTCGTATACTGTCGGAATCTGTTTGACTGGTGGCGATTAGGAGGTTGCCGTTGCATTAGTACACTCGTCAATGTTAGGGGGGGATTCTTCTCCATTGACGGCTTCGCATTTTCCCCGTTTCTGGACTTGATCCCTTTAGGCACATTTCGGTGGAAAAATAGCAAGCTTAGGGTTGTTGAGGCTACTCTGAATCGAGCATCCCTTGTGCGAAGGTGAACACAAGCGCGGCGTCACTTGGAATGGCTCTATTCCCCGGCCTGCGGCCATGTTTCTCCCCAGCTCAACCCCCCCCCCTCCCAAACCAGGTGACTTGCCCGAGACCCACACTATTTAACCTCGATACAGATACACATGCCAATCTATTTTTCAAAGCTCCAATCATCAAACACCCTCCCCTCCTCAACTGCACCCTACTACGTGCTCTTTGAGACAATCGGCGTTTTTGCCCTCTCACCTCAAAAGTTTGGCGAGTTTCCGA
>CAUJNA010003458.1:348895-383895 GCA_963377175.1 Effrenium voratum | reverse complement strand
TGTGTCGCGGGACCCTTTCCTGCATATATAGCGCAATTTCAGGCCCAATGCTGCTTAAATAAATCTTTTAAATATTTTAAATATTTTAAATCCCCGGGTCCTGATTTCTGGAGCTGGGGCCGATTTAAAATTTTAAATATTTTAAATAGTTTAAATCCCCGGGTCCCTGATTTAAAATATTTAAAATATTTAAACTGATTTGGGGCCTAAATATTTTAAATATTTTAGATATTTTAAATCCCCGGGTCCTGATTTCTGGAGCTGGGGCCGATTTAAAATTTTAAATAATTTAAATATTTTAAATATTTTAAATATTTTAAATCTCCGGGCCCCGATTTAAAATATTTAAAATATTTAAGCTGATTTGGGGCCTAAATATTCTAAATATTTTACATATTTTAAATCCCCGGGTCCTGATTTCTGGAGCTGGGGCCGATTTAAAATTTTAAATAATTTAAATATTTTAAAAATTTTAAATCCCCGGGCCCCGATTTAAAATGTTTCAAACTATTTAAGCTGATTTGGGGCCTAAATATTTTAAATATTTTAAATATTTTAAATCCCCTGGCCCCGATTTAAAGTATTTAAAATATTTAAAATAATTAAAATATTTAAAATTTTAAATCGGGCTCAGATCCTGGGTTCCCGGGATTTGAAATATTAAAAATATTTAAGCTGATTTGGGCCCTAAATATTCTAAATATTTTAAATATTTTAAATCCCCGGGCCCCGATTTAAAATATTTAAAATATTTAAGCTGATTTGGGGCCAAAATATTGTAAATATTTTAAATATTTTAAATCCCCGGGTCCTGATTTCTGGAGCTGGGGCCGATTTAAAATTTTAAATAATTTAAATATTTTAAATATTTTAAATATTTTAAATCCCAGGGCCCCCGATTTAAAATATTTAAAAATATTTAAACTGATTTGGGCCAAATTTTTATAAATATAAAAAAATCCCCGGGCCCCGATTTAAAATATTTAAAATATTTAAGCTGATTTGGGGCCTAAATATTCTAAATATTGTAAATGCTTTAAATCCCAGGGCCCCGATTTAAAATATTTAAAATATTTAAGCTGATTTGGGGCCTAAATATTTTAAATATTTTAAATATTTTACATCCCCGGGCCCCGATTTAAAATATTTAAAATATTTAAGCTGATCTGGGGCCTAAATATTTTAAATATTTTAAATATTTTAAATCCCCGGGTCCTGATTTCTGGAGCTGGGGCCGATTTAAAATTTTAAATAATTTAAATATTTTAAATATTTTAAATATTTTAAATCCCAGGGCCCCCGATTTAAAATATTTAAAATATTTAAACTGATTTGGGGCCTGAAAAACGTTTAAATATTTTAAAATATATTAAAACCCGGCCCCGATTTAAAAATTTTACAATATTTAAGGCTGATTTTGGGGCCTAAAATATTTTTAAATAATTTTAAAATATTTTATAAAAATCCCCGGGCCCCGATTGAAAATTTTTAAAATATTTAAAATCATTAAAATATTTTAAAATTTGTAAAATTCGGGCTCAGATCCAGGGTTCCCGGGAGTTTGAAAATATTTTAAAATATTAAGCTGATTTTGGGGGCCAAAATATTCAAAAATATTTTTAAATATATTAAATCCCCCCGGGCCGCGATTTAAACTATTTAAAATATTTAAAGCTGTATGGGGGCCTAAATATAATATTTTTTAAATATATTAAAAATAATTTAATATTTTAAATATTTTTAAATATCCCCGGGATCCCTTAATTCTGGGCGCTGGTGCCGATTATAAAATTTTCAATTAATTTAAATATAATAAATATTTTAAATATTTTAAATCCCCGGGCCCCCGATTTAAAATATTTAAAATATTTAAACTGATTTGGGGCCTGAATACTTTAAATATTTTAAATATTTTAAATCCCGGGGCCCCGATTTAGAATATTTAACATATTTAAGCTGATTTGGGGCCTAAATATTTTAAATAGTTTAAATATTTTAAATCCCCGGGCCCCGATTTACAATATTTAAAATATTTAAAATAATTAAAATATTTAAAATTTTAAATCGGGCTCAGATACTGGGTTCCCGGGATTTGAAATATTTAAAATAATATTTTATAAGTGCTGATATTGGGGGGCCAAAATATTCTAAATATTCTAAATATTTTAAATCCCCGGGCCCCGATTTAAAATATTTAAAATATTTAAGCTGATTTGGGGCCTAAATATTTTAAATATTTTGAATATTTTAAATCCCCGGGACCTGATTTCTGGAGCTGGGGCCGATTTAAAGTTTTAAATAATTTAAATATTTTAAATATTTTAAATATTTTAAATCCCCGGGCCCCCGATTTAAAATATTTAAAATATTTAAACTGATTTGGGGCCTGAATACTTTAAATATTTTAAATATTTTAAATCCCTGGGCCCCGATTTAAAATATTTAAAATATTTAAGCTGATTTGGGGCCTAAATATTTTAAATATTTTAAATATTTTGAATCCCCGGGCCCCGATTTAAAATATTTAAAATATTTAAAACAATTAAAATATTTAAAATGTTAAATCGGGCTCAGATCCTGGGTTCCCGGGATTTGAAATATTTGAAATATTTAAGCTGATTTGGGGCCTAAATATTCTAAATATTTGAAATATTTTAAATCCCCGGGCCGCGATTTAAAATATTTAATTTTTTTAAGCTGATTTGGGGCCTAAACATTTTAAATATTTTAAATATTTTAAATCCCCGGGTCCTGATTTCTGGAGCTGGGGCCGATTTAAAATTTTAAATAATTTAAATATTTTAAATATTTTAAATATTTTACATCCCCGGGCCCCCGATTTAAAATATTTAAAATATTTAAACTGATTTGGGGCCTAAATATTTTAAATATTTTCAATCCCCGGGCCCGGATTTAAAATAGTTAAAATATTTAAGCTGATTTGGGGCCTAAATATTTTAAATATTTTAAATATTTTAAATCCCCGGGCCCCGATTTAAAATATTTAAAATATTTAAAATATTTAAAATATTTAAAATTTTAAATCGGGCTCAGATCCTGGGTTCCCGGGATTTGAAATATTTAAAATATTTAAGCTGATTTGGGGCCTAAATATTCTAAATATTTTAAATATGTTAAATCCCCGGGCCCCGATTTAAAATATTTAAAAGATTTAAGCTGATTTGGGGCCTAAATATTTTAAATATTTTAAATATTTTAAATCCCCGGGTCCTGATTTCTGGAGCTGGGGCCGATTTAAAATTTTGAATAATTTAAATATTTTAAATATTTTCAATATTTTAAATCCCCGGGCCCCCGATTTAAAATATTTAAAATATTTAAACTGATTTGGGGCCTGAATACTTTAAATATTTTAAATATTTTAAATCCCTGGGCCCCGATTTAAAATATTTAAAATATTTAAGCTGATTTGGGGCCTAAATATTTAAATATTTTAAATATTTTAAATATCTTAAATCCCCGGGCCCCGATTTAAAATATTTAAAATATTTAAAATAATTGAAATATTTAAAATTTTAAATCGGGCTCAGATCCTGGGTTCCCGGGATTTGAAATATTTAAAATATTTAAGCTGATTTGGGGCCTAAATATTCTAAATATTTTAAATAGTTTAAATCCCTGGGCCGCGATTTAAAATATTTAAAATATTTAAGCTGATTTGGGGCCTAAATATTTTTTCAATATTTTAAATATTTTAAATATGTTCAATCCCCGGGTCCTGATTTCTGGAGCTGGGGCCGATTTAAAATTTTAAATAAGTTAAATATTTTAAATATTTTAAATCCCCGGGCCCCCGATTTAACATATTTATAATATTTAAACTGATTTGGGGCCTAAATATTTTAAATATTTTAAATATTTTAAATCCCAGGGCCCCGATTTAAAATATTCAAAATATTTAAGCTGATTTGGGGCCTAAACATTTTAAATATTTTAAATATGTTAAATCCCCGGGCCCCGATTTAAAATATTTAAAATATTTAAAATATTTAAAGTATTTAAAATTTTCAATCGGGCTCAGATCCTGGGTTCCCGGGGTTTGAAATATTTAAAATATTTAAGCTGATTTGGGGCCTAAATATTCTAAATATTTTAAATATTTTAAATCCCCGGGCCCCGATTTAAAATATTTAAAATATTTAAGCTGATATGGGGCCTAAATATTTTAAATATTTTAAATGTTTTAAATCCCCGGGTCCTGATTTCTGGAGCTGGGGCCGATTTAAGATTTTCAACAATTTAAATATTTTAAATATTTTAAATATTTTAAATCCCCGGGCCCCCGATTTAAAATATTTAAAATATTTAAACTGATTCGGGGCCTAAATATTTTGAAATATTTTAAATATTTTAAATCCCCTGGCCCCGATTTAAAATATTTAAAATATTTAAAATAATTAAAATAATTAAAATATTTAAAATTTTAAATCGGGCTCAGATCCTGGGTTCCCGGGATTTGAAATATTCAAAATATTTAAGCTGATTTGGGGCCTAACTATTCTAAATATTTTAAATCCCCGGGCCCCCGATTTAACATATTGAAAATATTTACGCTGATTTGGGGCCTAAATATTCTAAATATTTTAAATCCCCGGGCCCCGATTTAAAATATTTAAAATATTTAAGCTGATTTGGGGCCTAAATATTTTTAAATATTTAAAATATTTTAAATCCCCTGGCCCCGATTTAAAATATTTAAAATATTCAAAATAATTAGAATATTTAAAATTTTACATCGGGCTCAGATCCTGGGTTCCCGGGAATTGAAATATTTAAAATATTTAAGCTGATTTTGGGCCTAAATATTCTAAATATTTTAAATATTTTAAATCCCCGGGCCCCGATTTAAAATATTTAAAATATTTAAGCTGATATGGGGCCTAAATATTCTAAATATTTTAAATGTTTTAAATCCCCGGGCCCCGATTTAAAATATTTAAAATATTTAAGCTGATTTGGGGCCTACATGTTTCCAATTTTAAATATTTTAAATCCCCGGGCCCCGATTTAAACTATTTAAAATATTTAAGCTGATTTGGGGCCTAAATATGTTATTTTTTTAAAATATTTTAAATCCCCGGGCCCCGATTTAAAATACTTAAAATATTTAGGCTGATTTGGGGCCTAAATATTTTAAATATGTTAAATCCCCGGGTCCCCGATTTAAAATATTTTAAATATTTAAGCTGATTTGGAAGACACTTAGAAAACTCGAGGGCCTTGTTTTCCGTTTTTTTCTTTCTATTGTTCCTAATTAGTATTGAAAAATATAGAAGAAATAGGAAACCAATTGGGGCCCAGGATTGCGGGAAGTGGGTCCGGAGCTACAGGAAATATAAAAAACAATTTAAAAAACAAGTCCCTCGAATTTATATTTTGTCTATTTGCTAATTTTCCTAATTAATTAGAAAACATAGAAAATAGAAAAAAAGAAAGGCCCTCGAATTTTCTATTTGTTCTAAGTTTCAAAATTAGTTAGAAAAAATAGAACAAATAGAAAAACAAAAGGGGTCCAGGATTTCGGGAAGTGGGCCCGGGACTACAGGAATTAGAAAAATAGAACAAATGCCCTGGAATTTTCTATGTCTTAGAACAATCAGAAAAAGAAATGGACAACAAGGCCCTCGAATTTTCTATGTTTGTTAATTTTCCTAATTAATTAGAAACAATTAAAACAATTAGAAACAAGGCCCTCGAACTTTCCAGTTTTTCTAATTTTCCTATTTAATTAGAACAATAAGACACAATTACAGAAAATCTAGAAAAACAATAGGGGCCCAGGATTCCGGGAAGTGGGCCCGGGACTACAGGAATTAGAAAAAATAGAAAACTTAGACAACAAATGGCCTCGATTCTTTTCTAATTTTCCTAATTGAAAAAAATGAGAAATAGAAAAAAAAAGTCCCTCGAATTTTCTTATTTCTCTTATTTTCCTAGTTAATTAAAAATTAGAAAAGTTAGAAAAACAAAGGGAGCCCAGGATTCCGGGAAGTGGGCCCGGGATTACATATATTTGTTATTTTCCTAAAAAATGGAAACACAATGGCCTCGATTTTTCCCAATTAATTAGAAGAAATAAAAATAGAAGAACAAGGCCCTCGAATTTTCTAATTGTCCTAATTAATTAAAAAATGAGACAAATTAGAAATATTAGAAAAACAATAGGGGCCCAGGATTCCGGGAAGTGGGCCCGGGACTACAGGAAATAGAAAACTTAACCTACAGCAACAAAAAATGGAACCCCTGCCCCTCAGGGATGAACTAGAATAGTGAGAACAGTTCTGATAAGTCGAATTTTAGCAAAATTAACATTGAACTTCCCAAAAGGCACCCATCCCTTGTGAGTACGTAGCGGAATTAGAACAATGAGAAGAAGTGGAGCAACTAGGACAAAGAGGAATCTGAAATTCTTCAACAGGCACCCGCAGTTTCGGAATAAGTAGAGAAAGTCGAATAGTAGAGAAAGTCGAATAGTAATGATCCGTTGAGGAAATGATTATAACAAACTAAATTAGAACACAGATGAATCTGGAATTCTCCGAAAAGCACCCGAATCATTGCAATTGCAAGAACTGGAAGAATTGTGATAAGTAGGATTATTTGCAAGATGAACTTTGAATTCCTGAAAAGGCACCCGCCCCTTTTGGGAATAATCAGAATATTTAGAGAGTTAGAATAATTGGCACACACATGAATCAGGAGTTCGCCCCAAAGGCACCCGTCCCTTTGGGAATGGATGGAATAATGACATTATTCAGGATAGTTGGAGCAAACCTTAATCTGGAATTCCCAAAGGCACCTGTCCCGCGGGGAACAAATTTACTATTTAGAACAGTTAGCAAAACATAGCCTTGTTTGTTCTTTTATTATCATAGTTATTCGATTCAATGGTCAAAAATAGCTAAGTATGAATCTATGATTCGGGAATTCCCCAACAGGCGCCTGACCCTTTCGGAATACATGAGTAGAATAATTTGAAACATGAATCTTGGGTTCCCCAGAGGGCATCCTTCCCCTGAGGAGTAATTAGAGCAGCTTGAACAATTACAGGAACTTGCACAACACATGATGTGGATTTCCTGAGAAGGCGCGCGTCGCTGTGGGAACAATTGGAAAATCCGAATGGCTGAAAAAAAAGGCGTTATTTGGTCTATTTTATTAATGTGTCTAATTTGTCAGAATGAGTTTAATAGCTTGAATAGTTAGACGCGATGTTTGCGTACTTCCCCCAAAGGCACCTGCCCCTGTGGCACAAACCAGAAACAACAAATAGGGCTACGTGTCTTCGTCTTATTCTATTTGTTCTAACTATTTAGAACCACTCCAATACTCACAATGATTTAAACATATCTGCAATTTCCCAAAGGGCCCCTTCCCCATTCGGGAAAAATAGACTAACACGAATGTTTTTACACTTGCCTATTGCAAACATGAATCTTGAATTCCCTAAAAAGGCACCCCGCCCCTTTGGGACTAATTAGTGCAATTGGACAAATCAAAGAAGTAGAATGATTAGAACAGACACTGAATCTGGATTTCCCAAAGGGCGCCCGTCCCTTTGGAATACTTAGAATGATAATATAAAGAATCATTGGACGAGTTAAAACAGATGCATCTGGAATTCCCCAAAAGGCGCCTACCTGTCTCTTGCAGAAAGACGAGTAATAGGGAACAATGTTCTAATTATACTACTTATCCAAATTCTTAGACTAAGTAGATCAACTAGCAACAATGAATTTGGATTTTCCCAAAAGGCACGCGTCCCTGTACCAGGAAAACTCATTTGATAAATCGAAGATAAAACACGCATTGTAATTAGACAGTAAGTCAGGATTTCCCCAGAAGGCACCCGCCCCTTTAAACATAAACAAATGTTAGGATAATCATGAGAAGTAGAATAATTAGTACAAACTGAGTCTGGACTTCCCCACAAGGCTCCCGGCCCATTGAAAATAAGTAGAACAGTTAGACTTGTGAATGCTTAGACTAGTTAGAACAAACATTAATATTGAATTCCCCAAAGGTACCCCTCCATTTGGAAAGCAAATAAGATAATGACAATAGTTTAAATCGAAGAATTACGCTAGATTAAATTGAAGAATTATTGTAATTAGACAGTGAGCCTGGATGTTCAGAAGGCACCCGCCCCGTTGGAAATAAATGTTGGAAGAATCATGAGAAGTAGATTAATTAGCACAAACTCCCGGCCGATTGAAAATAAGTAGAAGAGTTGGAGTTGTGAACGCTTAGACTAGTTAGAACAAACATGAATATTGAATTCTCCAAAAGGTACCCCTCCATTTGGGACGCACATAAGATAATGATAGTACTTATAAGAAGTAGAATAATTAAAACAAGCATAGATCTGGAATGGCCAAACGGCTCCTGTCCCCTGGTGAAATTGAACCTGAAAATTCCCAAGCACGCGGGGAATAATGGGAATAATGGGAGGAATTAGAGACTTAGAAGACATGGATTTGGAATTCCCAACTGTCACCCTCTCTACTCACCAAAAGAAGGCTGCTCATCTGGAAATTTTTCAAATGATTGGAACAGTGTGGGAAACTATGGAACTCACCAAAAGGCCCCATCTCTTTTGATAAAAGTATCATACCTAGAGCAAAAACGAGTCTGGAATTCTGTAAAAGGCACCCCCGCCGCCTAGGGACTAACTAGAAGAATGGGAACAGTTACGATAAGTAGAAAGAAACCATAAAATCATATTGTATTTTCCAAAAGGCACCCGTCCCTTTGTGAGTACTTAGCAGAATTAGAACAACCAAAAGAAGTAGACAAATCAGGGCAAAAAGGAATCTGAAAATCCTCAACAGGCGCCCGCCCCTTTCGGAATAAGCAGAGAACGTCGAATAGCAATGATTCCTTGCGAAAAATGATTAGAACAGATCAAATTAGAACAAAGGTGAATCTGGAATTCTCCAAAAAGCACCCGAATCCTTACAATTAGAAGAACTAGAAGAATTGTGTTAAATAACGTAATTTGCAAGATGAATCTTGAATTCCTCAAAAGGCACCCGCCTTTTTGGGAATAATCAGAATAATTAGAGAGTTAGAAAAATTGGCACAACCAATAATCTGGAATTCGCCCAAAAGGCACCCGTCCCTTGGGCAATGGATAGAATATGAAACTACTCAGGATAGTTAGACAGGCACCTGTCCAGTTGGGAACAAGTAGAATATTTAGAACAACTAGCAAAACGTATATTCTCTTATCGTTCTGGATATTCGGATCAATGGGAAAAGTAGTCAATTAGAAGTCAATGAATCGGGAATTCCGCCCAACAGGGCACCTGTCCCTTTCGGAATACATGAGTAGAACAATTTGAAACATGGATCTGGGGTTCCCCAAAGGGCATCCTTCCCCTGAGGAATAATTAGAACAGCTTAAATAATTACAGGAACTTGCAAATAAAGTGATGTTGATTTCCTGAGAAGGCACGCGCCCCTGTTTGAACAGTTAGAATAAGCCGAGTGGCTAGAAAAACAAAGGGCGTTATCTGGTCTGTGTTGTTTAATATTCTAATTCGGTAGACTCATTTTAATAACTAGAACAGATACACACGATCTACGCGTACTTCCCCCAAAGGCACCCACCCCTGTGGGAACAATAAGTGAAATGTTTGGAATAATGAGAGTCACAAGGCGATTGTTTAACTGATTCAAGCTTGAAGAAGTGGAACAATTAGGACAAAGAGGAATCATTGGACGAGTTAAAACAGATGCATCTGGAATTCCCCAAAAGGCACCTACCTGTCTCTTGCAGAAAGACGAGTAATAGGGAACAATGTTTTAATTATACTACTTATCCAAACTCTTAGACTAAGTAGATCAACTAGCAACAATGAATTTGGATTTTCCCCAAAAAGGCACGCGTCCCAGGGGTACCCCTTTATTTGGGAAGCAAATAAGACAATGATAATAGTTTAAATCGAAGAATTAGGCTAGATTAATATAAATAGAAGAAATATTGTAAATAGACAGTGAGCCTGGATGTTCAGAAGGCGACCCCCCACCCCCCTTTGGAAATAAATGTTAGAACAATCATGAGAAGTAGAATAATTAGCACAAACTGAGTCTGGACTTCCCCACAAGGCTCCCGGCCCATTGAAAATAAGTAGAACAGTTAGACTTGTGAATGCTTAGACTAGTTAGAACAAACATTAATATTGAATTCCCCAAAGGTACCCCTCCATTTGGAAAGCAAATAAGATAATGACAATAGTTTAAATCGAAGAATTACGCTAGATTAAATTGAAGAATTACTGTAATTAGACAGTGAGCCTGGATGTTCAGAAGGCACCCGCCCCGTTGGAAATAAATGTTGGAAGAATCATGAGAAGTAGATTAATTAGCACAAACTCCCGGCCGACTGAAAATAAGTAGAAGAGTTGGAGTTGTGAACGCTTAGACTAGTTAGAACAAACATGAATATTGAATTCTCCAAAAGGTACCCCTCCATTTGGGACGCACATAAGCACATAAGATAATGATAGTACTTATAGGAAGTAGAAGAATTAGAACAAGCTTAGATCTGGAATTGGCCAAACGGCTCCTGTTTCCTGGTGAAATTGAACCTGAAAATTCCCAAGCACGCGGGGAATAATGGGAATAATGGGAGGAATTAGAGACTTAGAAGACATGGATTTGGAATTCCCAACTGTCACCCTCTCTACTCACCAAAAGAAGGTTGCTCAGCTGGAATTTTTTCAAATGATTGGAACAGTGTGGGAAAACTATGGAATTCACCAAAAGGCCCCATCTCTTTTGACAAAAGTATCATACCTAGAGCAAACACGAGTCTGAAATTCTGTAAAAGGCACCCCCACCCCCTAGAGATTACAATTAGAAGAACTAGAAGAATTGTGTTAAATAAAGTAATTTGCAAGATGAATCTTGAATTCCTCAAAAGGCACCGGAATAATCAGAATAATTAGAGAGTTAGAAACATTGGCACAAACACTAATCTGGAATTCGCCCAAAAGGCACCCGTCCCTTGGGCAATGGATAGAATATGAAACTACTCAGGATAGCTGGAGCAAACATGAGTCTGGAATTCCCAAACAGGCACCTGTCCAGTTGGGAACAAGTATAATATTTAGAACAGTTAGCAAAACATATATTCTCTTATCGTCCTGGATATTCGGATCAATGGGAACAGTAGTCAATTAGAAGTCAATGAATCGGGAATTCCGCCCAACAGGGCACCTGTCCCTTTCGGAATACATGAGTAGAACAATTTGAAACATGGATCTGGGGTTCCCCAAAGGGCATCCTTCCCCTGAGGAATAACTAGAACAGCTTGAACAATTACAGGAACTTGCAAATAAAGTGATGTTGATTTCCTGAGAAGGCACGCGCCCCTGTTTGAACAGTTAGAATAAGCCGAGTGGCTAGAAAAACAAAGGGCGTTATCTGGTCTGTGTTGTTTAATATTCTAATTCGGTAGACTCATTTTAATAACTAGAACAGATACACACGATTTACGCGTACAAATACGGCTACGCGTCTTCGTCTTATTCTATTTATTTCACCGAGTTGGAACCACTCCAAGACTTGAAATGATCTAAACACATCTGCCATTTCCCCAAGGGCCCCTCGGGAAAAAATAGAGTAACGAGAATGGTTCTGACACTTGCGTATTGCAAACATGAATGTTGAATTCCACAATAATTGGTGTAATTGGACAAATCAACCGTAGAATGATTAGAACAGACACTGAATCTGGATTTCCCCAAAGGGTGCCCGTCCCTTTGGAATACTTAGAATGATAATATCAAGAATCATTAGACGAATTAAATCAATTGCATCTGGAATTCCCCAAAAGGCACCTGTCCCTTTCAGAAACATGAGTAATAGGGAACTGTGTTCTAATTATACTACTTATCCAAGTTCTTAGCATAAGTAGATCAACTAGCAACAATGAATTGGTTAGTTTCTCAAAAGGCACGCGTCCCTTTGGGAATAACTAGCATAACCCGAATAATCAGAAGAGTATAGCCAGGAAATCCACGAAAGCACCCAACCCATTTTGAATAAATCGAAGAATTAGGCTAGTTAGAACATCATTGTAATTAGACAGCGAGTCTGGATTTCCCCAGAAAGCACCCGTCCCTTTGGGAACACATGTTAGGATAAAAATGAGAAGTAGAATGATTAGCTCAAAGTGAATCTGGACATTCCCAACAAGGCGCCCGGCCACTGAAAAACAGAATGTTAGAATTGTGAGAATGCTTAGAATGATTAGAACAAGCATGAGTGTTGCATTTCCCGAAAGGAAGCCCTCGCTTTGGCAATAAAATAAGATAAGATAGTAGGTTTAGAAGCAGAATAGTTAGAGCAAGCATGGATCTGAAATTCGCCAAAGGGCTCCAGTCCCTTGCGGGAACAAAACAATTAGAATAGCTGCACAAAAATGGAAATTGCGTTGAAGATCCAAAGCACGCCCGTCCATTCGGGAATATTTGGAAGAATTAGACACTTAGAAGAATTGGATTTGGCATTCCTCAACAGTCACCCGCCCCTGTAAAAGTATATGGAGTGATTCGAATAATGAAAACAACAAGGGGCGTGCGGGTCATGTGAGCCACGCGCGCGCGCGCCACATTATACATGGTCTACCCTTCCACCCCCCCCCCCCCCCCCCTCCCCCCCCCTCCCCCCCCCTCCCCCCCCCCCCCCCCCCCCCCCCCCCCCCTTCCCCCCCCCTCCCCCCCACCCCCCCCCCCTCCCCTCCATATCTTCTGTGTCTTGCTTTCTTTTTTCCCCCCCCCCCCTCCATATCTTCTGTGTCTTGCTTTCTTTTTCCCATCTGCATCTATCGTCTCTCTTTTGTGCGCAAAGGCCGCTCCCTCGGCAAACCCGCGGAGAGCGGACATTGGCCGTACCCTCGCTGCTCAAGGGTTCTGGCTGTTGTTGTCCGCGCTGTCGTTGCCGCGTGTTGTCCACTGCGACGGGTTACTGTCGGTCCTCCCGGCCCTTCTCCATATCTTCCCTGTCTTGCTTTCTCTTTCCTGTCAGAGGCTATAGTGTCTCTTTAGTGGTTGCGCAAGGGCATCTCCCTCGGCAAACCCGCGGAGAGCGGACATTGAACCTACCCTCGCTGCTCCTGCGTTCTGGATGTCTTTGTTCGTGCTGTTGTTGCTGCGCCTTTCCCACTGCTCGCAGCTTGCGGCGTCTGTCTGGCGCTGTGGCCGAGGCAGATAGCTCGGAGAGCGGAGAAGATCTAACCTTCAAAACACCCTCCTTCATTTTACTATGCTCTTGCGGCGTGGCTGGATGCAACGTGTGGCTCTCACGCTTCTTTTCCTGTCTTGTACACCCCGCAGCCAGCCGGTCTCACTTTGGCCTTGGTCCGGTCTCAGCACTCCCCTGCAGCTGCAGCCCGAGCAACTTGCCCATGTCTGACCTTCAATTTCACACAGATGATGCTATTGGTGTCTCATTAGAAGGAATTCTGGCGGCGACTGTCACTCCCGCGTGTGGAAGAGCTACGTGTGGAAGGAATTCTGAGCCACGTCGAGCTCAATGCAGCAGAACTCCAGAAGATGGCCGCCGAGCGGTTAGAAAAAAGGGCTGCCCTGAGGATGCTGGTGGAGCTGGACGTGGCTCCGGGCCTCAGCCGTGCCACACACGGGAGTGACAGTCGCCGCCAGAATTCCTTCTAATGAGACACCAATAGCATCATCTGTGTGAAATTGAAGGTCAGACATGGGCAAGTTGCTCGGGCTGCAGCTGCAGGGGAGTGCTGAGACCGGACCAAGGCCAAAGTGAGACCGGCTGGCTGCGGGGTGTACAAGACAGGAAAAGAAGCGTGAGAGCCACACGTTGCATCCAGCCACGCCGCAAGATTCCTCGCGCAGTGGCAGCATCCCTTGCCCCCCCCCTGCTTCAGCCGGGTGGCCGGCGGAACACGCCAACGGCGGCTAAATAAAGGATGTTTAGGGTGAGCTCGCCAGGTTTCAACTCAGCTTTCTTCGCGGGCAGAACCAATCCGCTTCGCCCACCTCAGACGGAGCCCGGGCCTCCAGCAGCCAAGTCCTGGCCTCCGCCAGCACCCGCGGCAGCCGCTGCTCCTGGGCCTGGACGATGGGATGGGTGGCGGCGCCGGCTTTCTTCGGGGGACGTCAACATGGCGTTGGTGTTCCCTTTGCTTTCCCACTTGCAATCCAGGCCCGCAGAGAAAAAGGTAGCCTCAAAAAAAGACACAAACCTAACATGGATAACTGGGGGTAACTTCCTAGGGGTAGCTTCCCCATTCTGAATCCAGGGATCCTTCTTTCTAGAAAACCACCAAAAATATTGGGGAAATGGCTGAAAACGAATGGGGAATCCACCCCTACAAACATGGCTTTGGTTCTTGCTTTGGCTTCCCACTCGCAATCCACAGGGACAAAGGCGGCCACAAAAAAAAGACACAAGCATCATGATGTAAGATGGAGAAAATCCACGGATTCCACGCACCAAATGCCAGAAACTCCATGAATACTGGGATGAGCCCCACCAACTGGGCGGAGTTTAGACATCCCCGAGCCAAAATGGTGGGTCGAAGGGGAAGTTGGTAGGACCGGATCCGGTTTAGTAAGACATCCTCAAAGCCACGCGGTTGGAGCCAGCACATGCTGGAAAAGCCAAAGCCCATCACAAATCTGAGAAAACCAAGTGCTATGGCGTCCTCACCATGGAAGTTCCCACTCCCAAATATGATGTTGAGGACCTCTCAAAGCGCAACACGTTGATCCCATTTGAATTTTGGCCAAGGGAAACCAAGGAAAGCGCAGCCTGACCAATTGTCTGACCGTAAGATTGATCCATCTGCTCAGGGCTCGGAGCAGCGTTGTATTCTGCCCCATTGTACCCTGGAGAAACAACGTCAACATAGCCAGGTTTTGTCACGACATGGCCAGGCTGAATAGACATGGCGCAAACTGTTGCTTGCCAGGCTGAAGCCATCTGGTCAAATGGTGTCGAGTTGAATAATTGAACCACGGTGGTTAGTCGACTTCAGCAGGGCTACTTCCACTTGGGGAAAGATGCCTGCCCCAAATGTCCACGGCGCAAGCGAAAAAGTCATCGAATCAGCGCCCGTTGCAGAGCAGCCGAGCATAACCGCAAAACACAACGTGCACAAAAAAAACAAAACCACAAATACCGAAAAACATACCAACACAAACGCGGCCAAAATCCAAATTTTAGCCTGCAGCACAAGCACGGCAACGTGTGCTGAATCCCAGCACGGACGCCTGAATTTGAGCGCGCACATGCCGCGAAAGGCTGCTTTCGCCGTCGCCGATCAAGCCTCAGAGATGGCTGTCGCCCCAGAGCGAGAGTATGCGCAATGGATACATGCATATCGCCATATTTCTGGATTGTCACCCCCCCTACCCCCCCAGTGCCCACGTTTCAGAACAGTAAATGACAGCATGCGTATTATTTTGCTTGACAAGGCTTTGCTGCACAGCTCGCAGCACAAGAACCATCCACGCAAGAAGGCAGAAAGCGGCAAACGGTTTGAATTCTGGATTGTGCTGTGTCGAAAGTGTGGCCCAGTCTGCATCGTGTACGATGTTTGGCAACACAAGTGCTGAGAGGGTTGAACTGTTGAGTACAAAAGCTCCCAAGAGATTGATGCAAAATCACTCGAGCGAAAGGTTCCCGCAACTCCCGCATGGCACTCCTACCCGATTATGATAGCAGTGCTATGTCGCACAAACGACAAATGGGTGTGGTTCCTCTTTAGGGTTCGGCCCCCCGCCCAAAAAAAAGGCTAAGAAAGAATGGCTTCGGTTTTCCTGTTGGTTTCCCGTGTTTCCCTTTAAAACTAGGAGAAGGAGAGGAGTACCAACTCAAGAAAACAAACACACATGCTGAGTGTCCAGACCTTGCAGCTGGAGCCGCTTCTCAAACTGCTCCACGGCAGTTTCCGCGGCACAAAGATCCAACTTGCCTGGGCCCAGCTTGTGCTTGGCAAGTGGTTCGCAAGCTTTAGCCATTGACGGTGAATCTAAGACCCATCAGTATGTGTTCTCTTCCCCAAAAACCCAAGTTATGGTTTTGCTATTCACCTACCTCAACTGGTATTGAACCCGGATTCACCAAGGTGGTGGATCAACAGGAGCGTGTGTTTCAAGAAAGTGAAGCATTCTCCAAACAAATTTCAGAGGTCCATGGGGTGCGCCATGAAATCTGCTCCAGAATTTCACAACGAGACCAAGCCGGCCAAGATTGAGCTATTGACCAAAGCCCTGGAAGCTTACAAGTCAGCTGGGGCCAGACGTGAATTTCCGCCCCAGAAAGCTTCGGAGCTGGTGTTCTTGGCATATTTACGGATGACCCCGATGGCGAAGGCTTTAGCGGAACCTTCACTGCTTGAAGCAGCTGAAAACCTCCCCGTCTCACCTGGATTCTCTCAATGAACTGACTGGGTATGATGGCAAATTGGCTACGCATCCTCACTTGCCCAAGCAGGTGATTTTTTCTGAAAGGAGAAACTAGCTTGACTTGGGACATCAGAAATATGGATTTCCCAAATCCAGAGAGGTCCAGCCATGAGATTCGCCTGATCCATTTTTCAGGGTTGCTGATGGTCGAAGGAAGCAATAAGATTCACGGACTGGGAAACCTAAACGTCAAACGACCGCCAAAAGAAACAAGAGATGTTAACCAACGAAGACCTGGCCATTGTTTGAGGGTGTTCAAATGCTTGGAATCCGCTTTTTGGGTATCCCTGCAGGCGGCACAAGGAACCCGGGTCCAAACAGGGACCATGAGGATGAATCTGTGGCAAACGTCCGCAGTCCGAAAAGAGGCCATGTGCAGAGGCAACATCCACTTCGCACAGGGGAAAATCCCCATGAACAAATGAATCCTCAATTGGGAGGAGCCACCCAAGCAGAGTTCGTCCATCCACGGTATTTTTGTTGACCCATCGCATCCATTTGAGTCTGCCTTTCTTTCCTGGGTACTCTTGGGGCTTTCAGAAAAATCAATCTTTATATAACAAATTGTTTCAAAAAATAAACAACAAACAACTAAGCAACCAACTGTATGCTATTATTTTCAATTTCTTTAGTTTAGCTAAAAGATGTGTTCCCATGTTTGACCCACGGCCATTGTCGGGACCTCTTTCGCCTTCCGAGCTGCGCAGCTGTCGCGCCACCTGGGGGTACAAGCTGAAGCCGAAGGCCCGGGAGACCTGGAGACGCGAAGACGCGACGCGATGCCTCGGAGCGACGGATCGGACCACCCGTTTTGCCAATCGGTGGATGTTCGCAGAGGTTCGGACCATTTCGGACCCTTTCGGTTTATGGGTAGGCCTTTCGGAGTCGAAACGCGATCGGTCCCTCTCACGGACCAAGCTCTAGGGGTTGACTTCAATTCCATTCTGTTCAACCATCGTTCTTTTCAAGAACCAGCTGTTTTCCGAGCGAGGGTTTTGGGTGGTTTTCTCGAAAGAAGGACTGGAAAGAATGGGGAAGCTACCCTTAGATCATTGGATCTGACCCGAAGGAAAGGCGAGGTTTAAGGTCAACAAGAAGGGGCAAAAGCGTGGGTTGGTGTTGTTTCAAGGTCAACCTTGGGAAATGCACCCTTTCTGGATGGTTCTGGAGGTGTCCTTTGAAGGTAAATGCAGAAGTTCCCTCAAGAAAGCATCGCGGGTGTGGGGATACTCCCGATTCGAAGTATTAAAGGGAAACTGACGCTTTCAAGGGGTTCCTCCTTGCAGGCAAAGCCAGATGCCCAAAGGTGAGTTTTGAACCACTCAAAAGGAGATCCGGCGTTTCTCATCCAAAGTGAATTAGGCCAGCAATGCCTATCATGTTTGTGCAAACTGCATAGATCTACCTTCGAGGGAAAGTGAAACATGAAGAACATGGGCTTGAGTTTGGGGGTACCCTTCTTGACGTCGGATCTTTTTTGGAAAGCAAAAGGAAAGCCGCACGTTTGCGGACTCCCATATTTTGACACATACCATGTTGCTTTAAACCGGGATGGCCATCTGTGACCTGTGAAAAAAAGCGGCAGAACGTCCCTTCGCCGAGCTGTTGAATTGCTGAGCCTCAAAACCCACCCCGTCCTCGGCGGTGCCGGCGCAGTGCAGTGCCACGAACTCCAAAAGGCTCGCCACGGCCTGGGAACAAATGGGGGGGTACGTGGTACGCAGCAAGTGGGTCGAAACCAGAATCCATCAAACCAAAGCCATGACAATGAGCTCACAGCCATGCCTACTAGCCAGTTTGACAAGCGCTCCGGTCTCTCTCGTAATTGGAGCCTCATGTTGCGCTATGCAGGTGCACCAAGTGACTCCACTACGATTCACCTCGACGCTCATTCTGAAAAGCAAAAATGTAAAACTCCCACAAGTAAAGCTTGTGTTTTACTTCAGACAGATTTACCCTTCATGCATCCAAAAGCTTGCTTTTTGACTTATTTGCTTCTTCTGAGGAAGTATGAAAGTTATATTTAACAAAAAAACAAAAAGGTAAAACACCTAGTCCCATGAAAGGCAAAAAGTAAACTCCCAAAGCAAGACTTGTTTTAAGTCAGGACGCCTTGATTGTTGTTGCTTGTCCCCAGTAAAAGTACAAAACTACAACTCCCCAAGCAAAGTGGCGTTTACCTCAGGCCGTTGTACTTGTTACTCTTCGTGGGTCCAACAGTGCCACTACTTTGTACTTTTTCTGGGAACAAGCTTTACTGGGGACAAGTTTTGCTGGGGACAAGTTTGACTGGGGACAAGTTTTACCGGGTCCAACCTTGGCAGTTTGGGCAGTTTTACCTTTTCACTCTTCATGGCTCCAAAACTGTCCTTTTCACTTGTTTAACTGTCTGGGGGGGAAAGTAAAACAGTAACACTCCCTGAGGAGTCTAACTTTTTCACTTTTCATGGGGCCAGAAGTGTTTACTTCTCTCTTTGTATTGTGTAGTATTTGTGTGCATATGTATACCAAGGTCGTCTGAGCCAAAGACTTTGCACACAAGCAGGGCACTGTTGGCTGCTCGGTTTGCACCAAAGCAAGCCTGGGTGTCAAACAAATTGATGGTTTAGCATGAGGACCAAGCAAAAGCCAGCTTAGCTCCATCTCTTTTTCCAAACCCAAACCAGAAAGACATTTACGCAAACAGGCAAAAAGCCAAAAAAAGGCTGCAGTCACCAAATCCGGCCACTATTGAAAGTCCTGCAAAAACGGGGTTGATAAGGAAACGGGTGTCTTTTTCTCCGGTTTTCGCCCGAATTTTCGCGGCCGAAGCGCCTCCAGCACCTTCGGGACATCCACCGCCGCCTTCGCCTCGGCCGCCTCGGCCCAGCGCCACACCGCCGTTTGGTCCTTCTGCTCAAAGAGCGCCTGGCGACATCCGAAGAAACTTGGGCCAGGTGCGTGGAGTGGGAACTTGGAATTTATCGGACTTCCCAAGTCCGGTAGGTTCCAGCATTTGGACATGGCCCCCAAAAACATGGGTTCAGCTCCCCTTGCTTTGAAGTCAAAAAGCGGCTCCTAAAGAGAAAGAGGGAACCCAGCCTGTGTGACAAAGCTTTTCAGCGTCTTCAGCGCAAGCTGCCCCAACCCCTTTCCAAAGGCCGGAGACTGAGGCATAGGCTCCGACTTGATGGTCAAGCCGCGTCCCTTCTAAACTGTTTGAAGCAGTGGCTCTGACTGAAAATCTGGGTCCCCCAGAGTGCTTCTAGAAACTTAAACGTCTCTTTTGGAGGATGTGTCAAAAGAGAAGGACCCAGCCGCCCCTCAAAAAAAGACTCCTCTGCCCCACGCAGCCCCACTTGGCCTGCGGCCGGCGCGCGCCCAAGAGCCGCGCCAGCACGGGCCGCAGGTCTTCTGCAACCGCCCGCACCTGCAAAGGCCACAAAGTTGCAACCAGAGTCGTAGTCAAATCGTGGTACTCAAATTGTACATCCATGAAGTCAAATGGCGGTCGCACCCATGGTTGGGACTGTTTAATTTTCACTTGCCCGGGCTTTGATTGTGGCTCAGTTGCAAGCAGTAATTTGGTTGGCTGGTCTCCTGATGGTTTGCCCGTTTAAAGCCACCCCAAAAGGCACCCTGTAGTTGTCCAAGCTGGAACCTGTGACCTAAAAGGTAGAACAAGGGAGCCATTTCTTTTCAGGGGTTGACCATGTGATCGCAAACACGCGCCAGGAAACCACAACCAGCAACCCCCTCCAGCCACCGCCCCTGACGCAGTGAGTGGGCGTGCCTTCTGCTGCACAAGCTGCAACAGCCCCAAGCAGTCCCATAGCTCCGACACTGATCTCACCACAACCTGCCGATCGCGAAGGAAAGCATATGGCTCCTGGTGAGGAACATGAAGCAACAACAGTTCCCAGTCCCCAATGTGTCCTTTTGGAATAGACGGCGCTGGTAAATAATTAGAACCGCTGCCATCTTCCAAAAGCTGAAAATCCCCTCCCGGTGCTCATTATACCCCCCGGTTCCTAGTTTCCAAACTGACCCAACATCACCAGCATCACTAGCATCACCAGCATCACCAGCCGTGCCAGCACCAGTAACATCACCAGCATCACTGCCGACGAAAAGCATCACCAGCATCACCAGCATCACCAGCACCAGCACCAGCAGCAACAGCACCACCAGCACCATCAGACCAAGCATTCTGGCTGCATCGCCAAAACACTCCAGCATGGTGGTCTTGCCTTCACCCAGCAGCTTGCCAAAATGAGAGCTTCCAACAAACACACCTCCCCGGCCCCTTCCAGTCATGCTGCAGAGGCCCATGACCCTTGGCAATCTCGGATTGTCTGGTGATTGCTGAATGCAGCCCTGCTTATGTGGGTTTGACTGGGGATTAGAGCGAGGCCTGAGGGTTAACTGGGGTTTGACTGACCGCTAAGCTAACTCCCAGACCATCTAAGAGCCCACTCCGCCTGCTGCGGCTCAAAGCGAAGGCGCTCGGCAAAGGCGACATCCACCTTGGCCAGCAGCCCACGCCGCAGCTGGCCATACCTTGGTCACAACAAGTGTCGGGGGGGCCCGCCTTTAGACCATGTTCCTTGCCGAAAAATTGTCAGGTGTCTTGTTTCAGAAGCTGGTTTCTGAAAAATAGCAAGCCGAAAGCCGCTCCTTGTCCAAGCCCAAGGAGAGCTCAAGGATGACCTTCCAACTGTGTGTGTGTGTGTGCGCGCGTGTATTTGCGTGTGTGAGGGTACCAAGGTTGGTTTTAAGGGAAACCAACAGGAAACCACAATTTGTTGGGTCCAACTCCTCTGACACACACACACACACACAACAAAAACAAAACAAAAAACAACTTTAAAGGCAGGTCTCCAGACTCTGAAAAAAAAGTTGGCTCCCTCTTGCTTTCCTGACCCCGCAAAAGAAAAGCGCAAAAACACCGATGCGCCCGAATCTCCAGCCCCCAACCGCGGTCCGAAGGCTTGGCCACAGCCTTCTCGACCATCTCCGATGCGGCGACGCTGGCGAGGCAGGAGTGGAGGTCCAGCAGGCCTTCGGTCCCAAAATTCATCCCTCGGTTTCGCTTTGGTTTCCTTTTGAACAACAATATGACTATACGTGTGTGTATATATATATATGGTTGACAATATCTTTGAACTTTTTCATTCATTGTATCAAGTTCACTTTCCCAACGTGAAAAGAAGCGCCAGCTTGGTTGGCCCAAAAGGCAATGCCCCAAGCCAAAAGGGGATGTCTTTACTCGAGCCCTACGAAGGAGTTGCAGTTTGAGAACCCAAGGGCTGAAACCCAGGGATTGATCAGTTGATCAACTCAAGGGGACCACAGTTTACGTCCTGATGCAAGAATCGAGCCTCGGGCATACCAGATGTCCTGCAGTTCCAACCTGAAACATCTACTTCTAGGTCTCCCTCACTTATGGCCCCAGCAGAACGCAAAAAGGGGACATACTGGTCAATTTCCCCTTCGCACCAACATACCGATGGAATGAATCCGGGCTAAACCAAATGCCATCGCTTCGATTCGATCGGAGTTCGGCTCCTTGGGCCGCCGGAAGCAGCTGGTCTGCGGCCAAAAGCTGCTCCAGCCGAGTGCTGCGCTCCTCGGATGGAGCGCCGCCGAGGGCTCCCCTTCTTTCTTCTTTGGTGGGGGGGGTGGTTCAGTTGTAAAGGGACACAAGCGGGATTTCCCGAACATTTGGAAAACGGTACCCTTAGAGACACCTGTGCCGCAAAATGGGTTGGTCGAAAAACCCAGGGATGGCTGCCATTTACCCTCAACAGTAACCTGGGTTGGTGCTTAACAAACAAGAAACAGGCGCTCCCAAAACTTGTGGTACCCTTTGTGCGGCACATGTTGACTGGCTTTTGGGTCAAAAGCAGGGGTTGGGGGTCAACGAAAACATCCCCAGCAAGATATTAAAACGGAACGAGTTCGCAGGGGAAATTTAGCCAGCTTGCAGCCCCCTAGGAATCCCAGCAGTTTGGCCGCAAGTTTTGGTGAGGAACGCCTGGGCTCGACCTTCAAAATGCCGGACGCGCAATGATTTCCAGGGGCTACTCGAAACACTGGGTCTCAAATGCCAAGGGGTTGCGACCGAGGGTACTTGCAGGTGGGCTCGCGCGCGAGCGACTGCCTTCCCGTCATGGCTGGGTAAATGCATGTGTGCTTCCCACGCGCTGGCTGAATGCTCGTGGGCGTGCATGCACATGTGCTTAGCGCTGGGCTGATGCTCGCCTGCATTGCCGCACATTCAAGGTGCCTACCAAAACCAGGGGACTGACTCATCCCCAGTTGGGTCGGACTTTCCGGAGTTCCACATGTTGGGGGTCTTTCTGGTGCATGGGCTGGTGATACACGCGTTAAAGGCGGGGGCGGGGGGGGGGACGACTCGGACTCGGACTCGACGCGGTCCTCGGCGTCGAGCACCGTCTGCATCACCTCGATGGCCGCGTCCACCGCCGCCAGCTCCGCCTGCCGCGCCGCCCGCGCCTCCGCGGCGGCCTGGGCGCCCGGGACCAGCGCCAGCACCGGTGTCCAGGCGCCTGGGCGACGGGGCGGGCGGCTGGGCCGGGTGGGCCCAAAGCCGGCGGGATGCCAAGGGCACCCCCACCCCCCACCCCACAAACCAAGCCAGAAAAGGTGGGCAACTGGGCAACTGGGATGAAGCTTTACCACCAGATCTTCGACTCAGGTGTTTCAACCACTTCGGGAATTCAAACATCCCTCCTAGTTTCCCTTTGAAGCGACACATTACTGGCTGCTTGCCGGCCCAGCCTCCGTCAGGGGGGTCCGGAGCCGCTGGAAGCCAGTCGTAGCGCGAGAAGTCGGCGCCCAGGTCGGAGATGACTTGATCCAGCTCGGCGGTGTGCCTACCCGCTGGTTGATTTATCTGGTTAAAAGGTTGGCTTCAGCATCCCAACTTTGCACAAGGAAAATCGGGCGACCATTGAATGTCCGAAATGGTTCTCCAACGTTCGCGCCATGTCCGCAGCTTCCGGCTCCACTTGCCTGCCCTCACCCCTGCTCAGTGGTTTTCTGAGGGTACTCTTGTTGAGATGGCTTTAAACGGAAACTAAAACTCAAACCGACGCCAGCTCGGGGAGTGCTTCGACTACCCATGTACGTGGCACTCCCCACCTCCCCGGCTTTTTGGCTTGGTCTACTCTTCCCAGATCCCTAGGTATAACCACCCCCATTTTGGTCTGCGCCCGGTTTCGTTTTGGGGGGTTAAATACCATCCGCTTATGGGCTCGGGCACCCCTTTGGTTTCCTCCCGTGTCCCTGGGCTGCCCTCAGATCCCCCGCTAAAAGTTTAACCTTTAGTGGGTTAAATGGAAACTAATGTCCACCTACGATTAGCAAACTACCCCTGAATAAAGCTAAACTTTTTCCCAAACCAAATAATAAACTACCCCTGAATAAAGCTAAACTTTCCCCCCCCCAAAAAAAAAAATGGCACAAAAAACACTAAAAATATGAGAAAAATGAGACACACTTTGGACCCAGAATCAAATGCATGGACCCAAAATTCTTGAGTGATTCCCTTCATCAAATCCTTTATCTAGAAAACTTCAACAATCACAACTTGACCCTGCCAGCAAGACTACACCCCATGAAGCCTCATGCACTAAATAATGTCCAGACCCTAAATAAAGCTAAGCTCGTTCCCACCGATCCCAAAATTGCTCTGACCCCTTGTCCTTATTCAGGGGCAAGCTTTCTATTCAAGCTGGCTCATCCAAAAATGATTTCAATTCCATCAGATCCCAAAATTATTGAGTGACTCCCTTCATCAAATTCTTTATCTAGAAAACTTCAACAATCACAACTTGACCCTGCCAGCAAGGCTACCCCCCATGAAGCCTCATGCACTAAATAATGTCCAGACCCTAAATAAAGCTAAGCTCGTTCCCACTGATCCCAAAATTGCTCTGACCCCTTGTCCTTATTCAGGGGCAAGCTTTCTATTCAAGCTGGCTCATCTAAAAATGATTCCAATTCCATCAGATCCCAAAATTCTTGAGTGACTCCCTTCATCAAATTCTTTACCTAGAAACCTTCAACAATCACAACTTGACCCTGCCAGCAAGACTACCCCCCATGAAGCCTCATGCAGTAAATAATGTCCAGACCCTAAATAAAGCTAAGCTCATTCCCACTGATCCCAAAATAAGAAAAAGCAACATGCCCAATACTACTTTAGAATTGGCCCAATTCTAAACTAGTATTCCCCCAAAGCAAAATAAGGAAAAGCAACATGCTCAATACTACTTTAGAATTGGCCCATTTCTATAGTAGTATTCGAAAACCCAAAAAACAAAGCCCAATACTAAACCAATTCTAAAATGGTCCCGACCCTGATTTTTCCCCCCTTAACTTTATTTAGGGGCATTCAGGGGGGGGGGGGCGCCCTGTTTATTTCATCAGAGGTGGACAAAACCACCAAACGCCAAAAAGCTAAAAAGCTAAGGGGGGGGGGGGGCGGGGACGCCAAGGTCCGTGTCCGTGTCCGCGCCTGGCGGCCTCCTGAAACTCTGCGGCCTTCGCCTGCACGGCGCGCAGCACGTGGCTCTGGGACTGGCGCAGCTTGGAGTTCAGCGAGGCCAAAGACTTCTTCAGCGAGGCCAGGTCCAACTCCTCCTCCGAACCGTGGCTTTGATGGAAGGGGAGCGAACATCTAAACTTTGGCAGTTCAGTGGATGGAATGCCCGACAAAAACGTGAAATGTTTCCCAACAACAACCATGTTGGGGGGGGGGGGGGGAGAACTTGGGCTCGGTGTCCAAAGCTTTTAAGGCTCGGGTCAAAGAGAAACCAAGAAGAAACACACCCAAACGTGGGAGAGGGGGGAACAGGGGAGGGATCCTCTTTTCAGCTTGGTTGAAGGGAACCAGGGGGTTGCTGTTGAGCTAAGGATATCACCTGGGCGTTGTTTCCCAGGATGGTTGCGTTGAACCATGCCAACTGAATTGATTGGAAGGCCGTGGGGGGCAAAAAAGAAAAGTTGGAAACATGGGAAAATGCCTCTTTGACGCCAAAGTCCTGCTACTTTCAGAAAAGGTGGAAGAAAATTGAGATGAAAAAGGAGGAAAGCATTCAAAGGTCCGAAGCAAAAGTTCAAAGTGGGTGCCCAAGCCCAGTTGAACGATGCTTCAGCAAGTGCAAACCCTGGCCTTGCCCCTGCATTCCGAGGTAAACCAACACGGAGAAGCTGATTGATTGCAAGGCTGGGTCACCGAACTCAGCCGCACGATCGCGCGAAAGTCGCGCAGAGGTCACAGCCTGAACCCGCCGGCTTGCTAAAACCGGGACCACCTTCTGGTTGAAACTGCCCGTCGCCCTCCAATTGCCCGAACCAAATTCTCAGGCAACACCCTCCCGCTACGAGTGAAATGGCAAGAAATACGATTTGTTGCACTTTGGAAGAGCTCTGGAACCTGCACTCGCTTAGGTATGTTTAAAGGGAAAACAAAAAGGCACACAGCGACTGCTTTCCCCCATCCCACAACCTGCTTGAATAGGGGATGCTCTGAACGAGCTGGTAACGATGCGCTTATTTTTTACAGACAGAGTGAAAAGCACTTCCCTTTTTTGGGGGTTGGTTTAAAGGGAAACCAAAAGGAAACCTCAAACCCACGAGCCGAGCTGAATTCGACTGAGCGCGCTCCTGCGCCATGGTCAGCGCCGGATTGGAGTCGCTGAGCCGCGCGAGTCCGCTGAAGAGCGGAAACCAAAGGAATGCGAATCCATGTTGGGGGGTCCATATCCATTCATGCAATCCCCAAGCATTTCCAGGGCTCTCTGAAAAAAACCTTGGGCTGGAAAACCCGCACACGAAGGTCTTTTCACCCGAACAGCTTTTGAATAGCACCAACGAAGTTGCGAAGGATCGGTCAATTCAGGTACTTTGAACTATGAGCCAGGCTTCACGCGCGAAGCGCACTCAGCTGTGCCTTTGGGACCAGAGCCTCAAGAGCCGAATGCTCGAACGAATGCTCGAATTGGACGTCCACGCCTCGCTTTTTCGTGAGCAGGCGTCCAATGCGAGGGTTTAAACACCGAATACCCTGTTGCGGCAGTCCAGCAGAAGGGCACGCTCTACAGAAAAAACGCATGCTGGGACGGATTCTAATCTACACGACTCAGGGATTGACCATGGTGCGCCCGGGGTCTCAAGGCCATTCATTGCTCAATCTGGGGGCTCCGCGAGCCAAGTCTACCGTTTGGGGCCAGCCAAGTCAAGCCCTGTCTCACAGCATGTCACAAAGAATTCTGACACCTCAGGCGCCCTTCAAAAAGGCAAGTGCTCGGTTTGACGCAGCCCCATCGACTCCACCAAAACACCTGCGATCCAGAAGGAATTGGCTGCATCAACGCCATCTGTGCGACTTCCTGAGGTGCCTCTTTCTGCGATACCATGTCTTTTGCGCATGCCCTATTCTTGGCAGCTCATAGGTATCAGCGTGCGTTTGCGGACACGCCGCAGGTCTTTGACTTGTGGTCGCTCTGAGGCAAACTAGTGATACCCAAAATTGGTCTCCTTTTTGTGGGGAAACACCCTCCAACATGGGTGGGTGAACATTAAGCGCCGTGTAAAATCGTCCACCAAAGGGTTTGTCCCCCAACTAAAGGCACTTCTTTTTCCCTGTAAACCAACCCAAAAAATGGCACGTACCAAACGAAGACACTGCCACGGTTCCAAAAACTTGTGTGGAGATGGACCAAGTGAATAGAGTTGTGGGGCATCCCAAAGATGGGCATTTTTTGGTAGACAGCCTTCAAAGGAGAGCCGAAAGAATAGCATCCGCTATTTTGGCAACACCCACCTACCGCCAAGGAGAATCTGGGCGTAAAAAAGCTGACTTCGAAGCTTCCCTCACAGGGAATGCGCAGATTCAGCCCTGAACTCTTGGCAAAATCTGGAGTCTCATCCGCGGTCCTTGAGCCAAGTCCAAGACGCTGCAAAGTCCACTGCCCTATTCATCCAACAAACGGACGGCTGGAAACTGACCTAAAATCCAGCAAAAGACTGGAATACTCCAACTCCGCGGTTCCCATTCCGCCTTTAAGCAGGGCACAAGCCTCCGGAGTATTCCAGGAGAAAACGGCCAGCTCGCTCGCTGCGCGTTTCGCAAGACTGGCCGTCTCATTCGAGGTTAGGTCCTTTTTCAAGGTGGGAAACGCTTCCCAGTGTAATCACAGCCACACCCAACGCTTCCAAGCTCGAAAAAAAAGCTTCCGGACCCGCAAACATGCTTTGCGAGAAGGACCTTTCCAGTCGATCCAAAGAGTTGAAGCCGGAATTGCTGTCCGAGTCACCCTCACCTTCAGCGGAGGGAGGGTCCCAGTGTTATCGATCTGCGTGGGAAAAAAAAAATGGACCACACATTGGAAATCCAGAGATCACCCCCAATTTTCGTTCTAAGGGGGCAATGCCGCCACGTCAGTGAGATCCAGAAGCAGTTCCCGGGCAAAGGCGCCTTGAAAATTCGATTCCAATTCCCATGATTGGCTGATGCGCCTTGCCAGAAAAATACAGCCACACACCGGTTTGATCAAACTCGTGCAGCTTTGTTAGAAGAAGTCCCGCCAGAAACACAAACCACATCAAACAACACATCAAAGAAATGCAGAAAGCATCAAAAGGCATTTAAGCCCTTAACTTGCAGACCTGGAAGGACACTTCCACACAGAGATTGGCCGAACACGACCGATCTGACCCACTCAGCTCCCACGGTTTCCATGGCTCGCAACCTCTGCAGCACAGCCACACGTGAGGCAGGGTCTTCTCTGAAACAAAGTATTTGAGAGCAACTCTCGACGAGGGTCTCTTGACCATGATGTCTGGTAAGGTGCCTGCCAAACGGCAAAGAAACAGAGTCGGAAAGAAACGCCCAGGAGCGCGTGCTTCAATCACAATCAACACATCACACAAATCCGTCTGGCAAGCAAGCCGAAATTGAGTGCCAGTCCATCGATCAAATCAGGGGATGTGGCCAGCCTTTGCTGCCAGTCGGCGCTTGCCGGCTCGCTGCGAGCAAAGTCATTGCCTCCCCTCCACTCCACTTCGATTGGATGCTATGGGCCAAGCCCCATTTTCACAAACGGAACGGAAAAGCAGAAAAAGAGGCTCAGACCAACCTAAGAACGGGTGGCTTTTCCGCTATTCGCACTGACACGCACAAATCGTAGGGGCGGAGTGCAGGGGGGGCGGTATCTTATGTCGGTTGCACCTGGAGTGCTCGCTCACCTTTCCAGTGTGGGCTTGAATTCAATCCTTAGAGCACATCGAGCTGCAACTGTGCCGGTTTCTGGCCAATCGTCCTGTGTTTGCGCAGGCCCGCTCCATCCCTGTAGTTAGCTCAGCCAGAACAAAAAGATGTCTGGGTTGCTCAAGAAACGGGCACCAAGCTTCTGCAGAATGCAAATTCGGCTGATGCTTTCAATCCGAGGAGCAGTGTAGACCTCATCAACGATCCACGTGCCGTTCGCTGGACCTTCCCCACAAAAACGAAAAAATGCAAACAACTTTGCCACTGAACATCTACTGCTGGACGTCCCGGGTGTTCGAACCTTCGTGAACCTTTCTCGTCCCAACCTCAACGTCCCGGCCTGGACCATACCCGTCGCCCATCTGCATGGCCTGAAGTGGAAGCATCATGTAGGGCACCTGATCCGGCGCGAATGCTTCCATTGCGCCCATGTCAGGATTCAACCTTCCATTTGGACCCCTGGAAAAAACAAAAATATGTCCAGTAGTGATAAATTCCTTTTACGACCAATGAGGAAAAACATAAAAACAATGCTCCCAAATGGAGGCAACTGAGCATCTAAAACCTTGGCAGTGCAACTGCCCACCAACCCCAAACATTTCAAAGCAGACGACTCAAAGCCTAAGCATTCGACCTCTCCATGTCGAAGCCCTGCTCTCATTAGTGTTGATTCGCTTCACGAGTAACGGGCTTGCCAACAGTTGGCAGCCCTTGAGAAATGAGCGCAACCAATCCAACAACTTGTCAATACGGCCTTTCTGCGCCCTTATTTGGGTCTGTCAAAACAGGTGAACCCACAACATGGGCTTCGGCGTCCTTTGGTTTCGCTGAAAACTGTCCAAAACAGGGTGGCCTCGAATAGAGAGAGACACGCCTCTTGAAGAGCCCCGGCATCTGGGGCCCTGGCCATTTGAACCGAATTGCCCATGGCGCCGGAGCACAAACCTGCCGGCGAGGCACGTAGGTGAGAGACCCGGGGGTTGGGGGAGGGCCAGTGGAGCTAGAAGGACAATCATGACCCCAAAACAGTTGCGCACCAATATCTATGCAACAAATGGCCCTTTTGCAAACCCTCCAATTGCAATTTGCATACAAGGGGTCCATGCAACATGCAGAAGAATCAAAAGGGCTCTCGAGCCATTCTGCAGAGCTGGCCCGATGATTGACAGCGTCCCTTGCCCCTCAACCGCTTCAACTTGGAACGACATCAGTTTGCTCCATGGGTGGCATGCATCGCATCCTCCTGAAAGACAACCACTGCAATGATTCCCATGCGCTTTGATTCTCATGGAATCTATAACACACCCATGTGACAGAAAAATCATTGAGCAGCGCCCAAGACCGATTCCTACTGGGATACACCACCTACCAACTGGTGCAAAGTGGATTTTGTCCACACCAGGTTCTGCTGCTCATTTCTCCGTCATGAGTCACATGGATGACACTCAGCCCTGCCTGATCTGCCCTCATGGGATCCATCGAAAGCCAGCGCCTGCGCCTGCCCCGAAATGACAAGCAGTGCTGATGTCAACTTCAGATGGAGGAGCATATGAAATCAGGGGGCAGTCGGCCTTTTGCCAGGAAAAAACACATGTTTTGAAGGGGGAGGGAAGCGAATCCCACACGCTTTTCGCCGTTGTTCTTGCCCGGGGGGGTTGCTTTTGTCTGGTTGGATTGTCTCATGATGTCTCGAGAACCCGCCTGGCCCAACTCCATCATAGGATTCACCTCGGTCCATCTCTCGACTTCCCCCAGAAAGGACAAAGGGGGGCCTCAAGAAGCAAAGATTTGGGGACGATTCCCCGAAAAAACCACCAGTTCGAGGGTACTTGAAACGATGTCACTTGGCTGTGGGTCAAAAATCGGTACCAAACGGAAACGTGGACCAAAACCTGCGGTCCCCTAGTCCCCGAGTGTTTTCTTTTTGCCCCACACCCACTTGAACCCAGCCTGGTTGGCCAGGTGAACAGCCATCTGCCCGCAGTCCCTGGCTTCTGTTGGCACCGGCGATACCAGGAACCTGGACCGAAAAGAATCAGCGGGGGACCACTTCACAGAGAGCAACATGCGACTGACTGCGCTGAGCCCCTGACTGCCCTACGACGTTGGATCTGCTAGCCTGCAAAATAATTGGGACTCGGAAATCAACCCGAAGTGTTTGCAATGCGTTTCAAGAAGCATCAGGCACCTGCTTGGACGTTTCTGGTGATCGCTGAATGGTGAGTAACCCTACTTTAAGGGTGGTGAACTGGGGCGGAAACTCGGGGTTACTGACTGACTGATTCCTCCCAGACCATCTAAGTAAGCCATTGGCACCCTGATCCATACATCCGAGCATTGGCTCAGCGCACATGTCGTCTCTCTTTCTTGCTGGAGGAGTCTAGTGCTTGTGCTCGGGGCTCCCGATGCCCTGACCCCACCAATTTCATAGCCATGTTTTCGGCTGATGAGAAGGTGAAAGTTGTCCGAGCTGCTCGGCTTGCTATTTGCACGGTTTTGGGGGGAACACCAAAGCAGCTTCACTCTAAACAGATTGGAGACCACCCGCACACATCCCTGGCCGTAGAGAGGCCCGACCCGTCTCTCGCCTGCCCAAAAGATGCATCAGGTGCAATGCCCGAGCCTGCACGGAACGCGCTTGCCGTTTCACTTGGGAGAGATTGGTGAGTCCTGCGTCGCTTTGGAGCGGGCTACTAGTCTGCCCCGAGTTTTGGCTGGAAATGCGGTGGTCCCCCCATGTCCCTGACACATGCGCCGACCTCACATGATCCATGGCTCCGGGCCAGTCAGGCAATGATCCCACGCGAGCGATCAGACCGATGAAGTCTTAGCCCCAACTTGCATCTTTTGATGTTGCGCATAGCAACATCCCCCAAGTAGTATCTGGTGAAAACCGGATCATTAGCTATTTGGCAAAGTAGGGGACCCCCCCAAAAAAAGGTGGTATTCCTCTGTGTTTCCCGTTGAAAGGTGAAACCAAAGCAAGGTGAAACCGGCACCCTCCAAAAACACTTGGAGGATCATAATTTCAACCCGAAGCTAATCCTGGGTGCGGATTTGAGCCTGTCTCAAAATGGGGAACCCCTAACGAAGGTTGGGCTTCCTGTCGGTTTCCCTTTAAACTAGTGAACATGGGGGGTCCCTCTATCTTGAGAATGCTTTGTGATGGTTTGTCGTTCGACTAATACAAACAGGGGGGCCTCTGCCTCTATTTTGAGAAACCCCCAAATGTCGGTGGGTGAAAGGAAACACGTCCTGCCCCGTGATTTGACGAGCGGCTCATTCCTGTCACCTGCTGCAAAGATTGGACTTGCCTGGGCGCTTCAGTGGCAAGAGATCCACAGAGAAGTGAGTTGCACTCATTACATAGGTGTGTCTTTTTTCAGGGGACCGCCAAAATTGGGGGGGGGCCTTTGGTTTTCCTTTACAACCACAAACAAAAGGGTACCCTCAAAAGAAGACACACCCACATGCTGATCTTTTGTCGGCTGTGGCTTGAAGCTTTCACTGCCACTCACATGCCTCCGTCCTCAAATTAGGTCTTTTTGAACCAACAAACTAGTTCTCCAAACATTTGGGGGGACCCCTATTTTTGCACACCCAGAGTCGCGTTTGCCTGAACTCCGCCAAACAGCCAAGTCATGTTCTTGGGCGGCTGCATCTGCATTGCCATCAACCTCAGGCACGGCTGACGGCTCCAAAAAACTTCATCAAGCAATAGGAACACTTCAGTTTTGGGGTCTCCCTCCGCTATGCCGCAACTTGGCATCTTGTCGGGCAAGTGGTCAGCCCTGCTGGTCTGCAAAAGGGGACAACTTCATCCACCGGAATGCATCTGATGTTGAAACGTGCTTTGAGGCAACGCGCCTGTTGGACCGCTCGCAAAGGCATGGGTGTGTCTCCCAAAAACGGCAGTGTCCCTGTGAATTCCCGGTTAAACCACACCCAAAAAGGACACCTCAAAATAAGAAGGAACCCCTACATCCAGGCTCGTGTCAACTTGCTCAACTCAGGCCTGATGAGTGGGGGCATTCCAGCCCACAAGTGGACACTCCTCAAACCAGAAAATACGAAGATCGGAGTTTTCAGTAGCAAGCCCGAGCCAACTTGCAGTCTTCGGCCCCCCGCTGAAGCTGCTGATTTGTGAGCTGCTGCCTGACCGGTGCGAATTGGCGAACCTCCCTCACACTGCGGGAGCCGTATCGATCCCTCGAAAAAACGAGCAGGAAAAGGTCCGAAATGGGCGCGAAATGGGGATCTGGCGATCTGGCCAACTGAGCCGAAGAGAAGTGGGAAAGTGGTGCCGGTTGAATGGCTTCCAACACATGCGTTCCTTTCCGACGCCTCGCATTGCAAGGGATCGGAACCCGTTTTCGGAGCCCGTCACAAAGGCCTTCCATGGCAAAACCAAAGGTAAGCTGCCGGTTTGGGGGGTCCGAATCTCCAATTTTAGGGGGTTCCACATCAATGTTCCAAACGTCCAAATTTGGGAGGTTCCACATCCATTTGAGGGGTTCGAAATTTCAAAGTTTTGAGAGGTTCCACATCCATTTGAGGGGTTCCAAATTTAAAAGTGTTCGGGGGTTCCAAATCTCCAACTCTTGCGGGCTCCAATTCTAGGGGCTCCAAATCCATTTGAGAGGGTGCCAAATCCTTTTGAAGGGGTTCCAGATTTCTACTTTGAGGGCGTGCCAAAGCCATTTTGGTGGGCTCAGATTCCACCTCCCGCCTGGGGGCTCCAATTTCAATTCGGCACAGCCCCGAAGCCCGGGACCGGGCGACCGGGCCTTACTTCTTGAACCATCGATCCCTCGGTCCTCAGTACGCAGCTCGGAGTTCGAGCCAACTGATGGGTTGCACCCTTGCGAGCCTTCGAGGCCGACGATCGACCACTCGAAACCTATCCCCGCAACGAAAACTACAGCCACTGACAAGGCAAGAAACTTTGTCCATACGTGCGCGAGTCCGGCTTGAAGCACATTGCACATGCCTGTTTGCACGTGCGGTACTTGAATCGCCAGCGAAGCACTGGCTATGACTCTGAGGCTGGCTTCAGATGATTGTGATTTTTCAGCCGAGACCTTTTGGTGGACGTCCACCACCCATTCTATGTGGCGCTCCCAGAGTTAAAAAAAACTTTCCGGGCAAGAGACCAAATAGAATTGGGGCGTCCCAACCGAGCGCCTTTTTGTATGAAAACAGACTCACCACGTTTAGGGTTTAGGGCCAAGAGTTGCAACGGGGCAGCCCGCAAGAACGGTGCATGATGCCTGCTTATGCCGCACGTTTTTTGCATGCATGTTCTACGTACGATTGTCCATTTGTGCACAACTTCCATCCCATATCCAATTCAACCGCTCTCCTTGTCGCTTGCTGGAATCTGAAGTAAAACCGAGGGAAACAAGAAAAGGGTCGGAGGGAAGCAAAAACGAAGCATGAGTGAAGGTGCACAAATGTACTTGAGCCAACATGGCGCCCCAAAGGCAACGATACGTAAAACACCCATGAACAAGTACATGGAACATATTGTCTGCGCTTCGCACAATAAGATTCACCACCTGCGAATAGCAACTTTCGCGCTGCGCTACACAACTGCAAGCAGCCAACGATTTGCTTTCGAAAATCGGAACCTTTCAAGACAACAACAAAGGAAACTGAAAGAAAAAACTGCAGGCGTCCCCAGATGAACAAACCTAGGCGAACCAAAGGTCTCTACACCAGTCCTGCGGGTATCTCTCAACAGCGCAAACAAATAACAACAACGACGACGACAACGACGACGACGACGACCACAACAACGACAACGACAACAACAACAACAACAACAACAACAACAACAACAACAACAACAACAACAACAACAACCACAACCACAACCACAACCACAACCACAACCACAACCACAACCACAACCACAACAACACAACAACACAACAACAACAACAACAACAACAACAACAACAACAACAACAACAACAACAACAACAACAGCAACAGCAACAACAACAACAACAACAACAACAACAACAACAACAACAACAACAACAACAACAACAACAACAACAACAACAACAACAACAACAACAACAACAACAACAACAACAACAACAACAACAACAACAACAACAACAACAACAACAACAACAACAACAACAACAACAACAACAACAACAACAACAACAACAACAACAACAACAACAACAACAACAACAACAACAACAACAACAACAACAACAACAACAACA
>CAUJNA010003458.1:333895-343895 GCA_963377175.1 Effrenium voratum | reverse complement strand
CTATTTGGGCAAGCATAGCCAGATCTTGGGTCTTGGCGCGCCGGTCGACGGCGGCCGCCGCGCCTTCCAAGAGCAAACGCTCATGCTACAGGGGCAAGTGGTTGGGGGTAACAGTGTCACAGAAGTGGGGGCACTTCATACACTTCCCCGCATTCCCACCCTTTCCTAAAAATGCCGCCGCATCGCCTCGAACTGCTTGCGCCGGTTCTCCTCCTCCTTCATGACTTGCAAAAGCTGCCTTGGCTTCTGGAGCCCAGACAGCCTTTTCCAAGCAAGGAGCGTGGGCACAAGACAATTTGTACAAATTGGATGGTGCCAGGTTGGCTGGTGGGCTGAACACGATTACAGCCGCAAGACAACCTGACCGACACATCCCCACCCCCCAACCCCCACCGCACCTCAGAATGGAAGCAGAAGCACATCCATTTCAGGACACGAAACAGAAGGAAAGGGCCCCTGACCTCGCGAAACCTCACAAACCAACCAACCGACCAAACCACCAACCTAAACCAGCCCGACCCGACCCAGCCCAACCCCCACCCCCACAGCCCGCTGGGTCCAGGCTTAGAGGGTCACAAGCAAGCAAACAAACAAACAAACAAACAAACAAACAAACAAACAAACAAGCAAGCAAGCAAACAAACAAACACACAAACAAACAAATAAGCAAACCAACACAACACAACACAACAAAACACAAACAAGCATCAGCAAAACAAAACAAACAAACCAACCCAACCCAAAACAACCCCGACTCCTTTCCCACCTTATCACCCCCTCGCATGGAGGTTGAATTGGGGAGTCGGACTGGTTCCAACCTGCAATGGCCCTAGAAGGAGATTCCTCAAACAACTTGATCAATTCTGTTTTGCCAACTTACAAGCCGGATTACTAAGTCTTCTACCAAGGACTATCATTCCCGAGATTCCATTTTAATCTGCAGAGTGCTGTTAACTTCACATCAATCTGGAGGGCCATACTAGTCAGCCCTGAATTTCATCATTTCCTGACTAGAAGGGGACCCCACCCCGCCCCCCAATTCGCTCCCCCTGATATTGATGCTTCTTCACAGGTGAACCTTGAGGGCACGCTCCCTAAACCCAGGCTAGAAGAGGATACACCTTTTTGAGAGGATGCCAGTCTAGAAGAGGAACCCGGAGAAGAAAAAAAAGAGGAAAAGGAAAAAAATACGGGGCCCACCCGTGGCCGCGGGTCGCCTTTTTTGCTTCTTCCCGCCGGGGCGCTGCTGCTGCTGCTGCAGCGCAAGCTGCCTGAGCTCCTGCGGCTGCACGCCAGGCGGGAGCGGCTGTGGCGGGAGCGGCTGCTGCAGCGCACGCAAGGGGAACTTCTCCGACATCGGAACCTGGTGGGGAGTGGGTGGGTGGTTCTCTTTTGGGTCAAGGGAATGCTCCCAATTTTTTTGGGGGGGAGGAGATCCCTATGTTGACACATGTCGTCTTGACACGGCTCCGGGCACATATATGTTCCTTATTTCGGGGCAAACCCAACTGGGTGTGTAAAGGAGGCTCTATTATGGAAACTATCCATTTTGACGAGTGTCCGTTTCCTATTTCAGAGACCAAGAAAGCAGCGCCAAAACCGATTGACGTGTGGTCCTGCCCACATGTTGACAAAGCTTGTGTAGGCCTTACTACAAGATTGCTGTGCACCTACAAAAACCCAAAATGTCGAGGAGGAATCGGTTTTGGTCGCTCAGTGGGATCCAACCAAGGTGAGAAGTGTACCCTCAAAAACCATGACCAAATAGACCAACTTCCCCGCTCCATAACCCCCATGCAATAGTCTAACGCTAACTTCCCCATGGCTGAGGATCCTTTCCAGAATCGGGCCCCAACGCCTGGTTTTGAAAGGCGCAGCCATAAATCCCTCAAGAAGAGGCTTACTGGCCACAAGGTGATGTTAACATACGCCCCCGCCGATTCGGCCCAAGAGCCTCTGGCGCCTTCTCCAGCACCTCGGTCTCCCGCCGGAGTTTCGTCCCGCGGCGGCGGTCCTCGGCCCCGAGATGCGCGCATCGCGAATCTGCCGGCCCCCGCCAAAAGGGTTTGGTCTGATTTTGGTTGTCCTCCCTTTAAAACCCATCCCCAACAAAGGGGTAGCAACTCCAGAAAAAAGACAGCAACAGTAAGCAACTTGCTGGTGCGAGAGATGCAGGGAATGAGAATTGGAATGGCCCGGATTTAAACCATGCAACTGGTGGTTTCCTCCACAGCAATTTTCAGGTTCATCCCCTTCCCTGCCTATCGCACCAGCAAGTAAATGTCTAGGTAAACCAGGAGTTGCTTCAGATCACATGGAAAGAGGTGAGATAGGATGGTAGACGAGAGAAGGGATGAGAGATGAGCTAGGATGGCTTGCTCGCTCAAGCCCGCAGTTTTCCACATCAGGGAAGGGATCACTCTCTCCATTCCTCGCTCGATTGGAAGGGCGAGTAGGTCCATTTATGTCTTCCATTCACCAGTCCTACCTAGGGATTCAATGGTGAAAGGGAGGAAGAAAGGGATGGGACGTCATGTCCTCTGGACAGCTACTGATGTAGAATGGATACAGAGTCTTTATAATTCTAAGCACGTGACTTGTCAGCTGTTTTGGACCTCCCCTCTGCTCGTTCTTCGTATTTTTTCCAGGTAACAAGTACTTGAAATCGTACTTCCTGGACACAGACACTTTCCGAAAAGGACAAGTTCAAAGGCAACCAACATGAACAAACCACTGGGAAGGATCCACCAGCTTTTATACACACCTCTTGTCTTGATTTAAAGTTTAAGCTGTATCCCTTGACTTCGCGACCAAAAGCTCATGTCCATCCAATTCCAACAGCGGCACAAAGAAGATCTGAATCTGTGCAATGTGTGTGTGTGTGCGTGTAAGCAAGGGTCAAGACTCTCAAGCAGGCCAATACGTCATCGACCTCTGCCAAGAAAAAAAAGCATGATGCTCGCCGGCAATCCCGAGTCAACGACTTTTGTCCGGCTCAGGCCGTTCATGATTTCGAGCAGCACAAACTGAATATGGGCGCCTCCCTGCAAGATGGTGCGAAATGGGCTCTTTCCCAGTCCCTGTGCCAGCTGAAACCTGGGCCCTCTTGCATGCTGCTCTTGGCGCTCACGTTCGGACCTCGAGGCACCTGACAAATCGACATGTCTCGAAAACAAAATGGGGGGCATCCTTTTGGCTTCTTGTATCCAATCCAGGGTGGGTTCCCGAAAAAACACACTGACACGTTGAAGAGGTGCTACAGCAGTTGTTTATCATCGTTCGTTGCTGCTCGCAGAGCTTGAACAACATCTTCTGGCCCTTTCTTGGACATGCCTGTCATGGTGTGTGATTCCATGGGGAGTCTGCTTTTCCAAGCACGCAACCTGCATTCTGGTTCACTACCTACCTCTTGGTTTTGGAGTCGAAGAACCTTTCTGAAGAACAACTGGTTGGGAGGGAGTTGCAAAAACAGGTTTGGGAGGGGTCACAAACTAGGTTGGGTTGGGGGGGGGTTTTCGATCTCCCCCCCAATCTATTCTTTCAACCCCCAAACCATTTTTGTCGACCCAACCCTTTTTTTCCGACGCCCCAACCAGTTTGGTCGCCCCCAACGCAACACAAGGTTTTTGCGATCAGGTTGGGTTGAAGAAAACGGATTGGAGTTTGGGGTTCGATTAGAGGGTCGAAGAAATCTGCTTTCGACCCCCAAACCGACGCCCCAAACATGTCGTTGGTCAACCCCCTGCCAGAATTCTCAAAACTCCGGTGGATGACGTATCCGTGCGCGGGCCCCAGCCCGCCTGAGGTTGACTTGCTCTCGCTGGCGTTTCCTCGAAGGCAAGGAGCCAACCCAAGTCGGGGACATTGGATCAAGAGGAACCGAAAGGAGAGCCATTTTGGTGGCAAACCCTTTCCGGAGGCCCTGAAAGGGAAACCAAGAGAAAGCCCACCTGAAGGAGTCCCTGTTGAGACCCATGGGAAGAACATCGCGCCAAGAAACAAGTGCAAAGTCGGCTTCAATTGTCGAACACCTCAAGGCTAAGAGTGGAGCACCACCAAAACGGCAACCCACACTGAGATTTGAAGCGCTCGCTGAGGTCAACTCTTTTTTTGTCCCATTCAATTCTTGGGATCGAGAGTGAGTCAGTGCCGCAAGTCGGCCATCAACCAAAACCCGCCTATCGGGCTAAGCTGGATCCGCTCAAAACAAATGACCCCACACATCGTTCAACCCCCCCCCACACACCATAATCGTTCAACCCTCCACCACGCCAGAATCGTTCAACCCGCAGGCATTCGCAGTTCAACAAGTTCTGGAGCTTGATAAAAATCATGGGCCAAGAGAAAGCCTGCGTTCAATTGAAGATCACATCTGGCTGTCGACCTGCAACCTCCTTCAACCCGCTCTCCCAAGCCACAGCACCTGGTGAACCCGTCGCTCGCGGACCTTGTGTCGCGCCTGAGCTGCGATTTCAATAAAGAGCCTTTCGAACAACTGTCGGTTGCCGCGAAAAGATCTGCTTTCGATGTGTGCTGTGGATGCTGCCACTTTGCAAGACGCGGAGCAATCAAACAATTTTACGGCGATCCTAATATGAGAGTTTCTTGAGAAAGTCCATCAGAGTGGTGGGATTTCAATTTGCTTGGTTCACTCTGGCGGCTATGAATCTTCATGGGGAACCACTCACAAATGGATGGTGGACATAATTTCCGTGCTCCGGGTCCCAGTAAACTCATGCCATGTAGAACTCATGGCGTTTTCAAGGAAGCCTTGGCTCTGCCCCTTGGCACCCAGCTCCGATTTCCAGGCTGCCCGGTGTCGAGATCTGGCGCACAACCCGCTCGGGTGTGGGTCTGTCTCAGAGTCTCAAGACCGGCGATGAAGCCGTTGGCTTCCCTCCGCAAAAGACTCCGGTATCGCAAACGACTGTCTAGGAATCCGAAGCTGAGAGCTTGCTGTGAGTCGCATGAAAGATATCCTTTTATCCTTTTGGTTCACGGGCTCAGAAGTTGCACTCATTGGCCCCGCTTCAGTTTGAGGTGCTGAAAAGGCAACTTCCTTCTTCAAAAAAGCTGCCAGTTTCTAAACAGCGGGGGTCAGCAATTTGCAATTGCAAACCGCGGCAACTTCACGGACAACCCTTGCCAAAGTTTTGGAGTGACCCAATGGGCTGGGTGCACGGAAACTTCTGGCTTGCTGGCCCCGGATCGGTGCCTGAGCCCTTTTGGACAACATAGGGGATTTCGGTCCTTTGGGGGCGAAACTCCAGCCAGTTTGGTGTCCTTCGGATTGTTGAAGCCATCACCGGGATGCCCTTTTCGGGGGGTTCAAAGGGTTGGGTTGCCGAACATGTTACAGGAAAACAGCTTTTTGTGGGGTGTTTTGGGGGCCACTTCCTGTAGGTTTTCCTGCAAACCCTTGTTCCAACTCTCGCCTGGAGGTTCTAACAGGGACCTGTCCAGCTCCAAGGGCTTCAAGTTGCCTGGCGGCTCTCTCCAATGCGGATGCTTTCCCGGTAGCTTCTCTTGACAAACCAAAGGATACTTTCAGATGAAGGGGACCCCCCCCAACGAAGTACACACCCTTCTTTGCCCTTTCTTGTTTCTCAAACTGGACCTTGGGGTGGAAAAAAGGAGGTGGTCCAAAACAAGAGCCCCCAAAGCGGTTGACCTCCCTTGACTGCTTGCTCACTTTCAATGGAAAATATGTGAGTCAAAATTGGGAGGAACCCCCAAAATGGTTGGTGTCCTTTTGGTTCCGCCTTTTGGTTTCGCTTTGAACCAAGCCGCAAAAAGGGTGCTCCGAAAACACGCAAACCTCTCTGTGATGCCGATATGGACCATCCCCACGACTTGGTCATGTTCAATGGGCGAAAACTTCCCACAACCACGGAATCGAGCGCGAGCAGTCAAAACTACTCCGCTGCATGTTTTTTCTCTGAACCTCTGCTTGGGAGTCTCCAAATCCCCCTTGTCTTTGACCCAACCTCACATGAATACCCCCACAATATGACCACCAAAAACTGATGGGGCCCTTCGTTCGCCCCCAAGCGCAAGGGGCCCATAAACGTGACAACATGACTTGTTTTCACAATAGCACATGGGCAAATTGGCAGGCATTTGAGGTTGCCGGAGGGTTTCTCCCCCCGGCTTTCGTGGTGCATGTTTGTTGCGCATGTCCCCTGGTTTTTGTGGATGGAATTTGGTTGTCTTCAATATTCTGAACCCTGAATTGATCATCGATATGCTGAACGAACCCGTGCCAGCACTCGGGGTTCGGTACTTTGGAACCGACCTGGGTGTACGTGACTAGAGGGGCACCTCTGGGTGTTGGGACACCTTGCGTGCAGCCCGCGCAGCCAGTATTTCGACATGCAAACCTTGACATGGAGTGAAACAGCGGCCTCAGTGCTGCACCAGAATGAAGAGTCCCTGTCTTTAACATTCCAAACGTCTGAAGCCATCCCTATGAACAGCCTGGGGAATGCATCATCACATTCATGGTCAAAAGGGACAAATCTTCGGGGAGCATTCTGAGCCACCAAAACAATGCATAGCTGCTTGCCGAGAGCATTTCTGTCCGATTGCGTATGCTCAAATGGCTTTCAAAAGCTGAGTTCGGCACGTATGGTGTGGCTGATAAAATTATACTCGTTGGTGGTGCGTAGCTCCAACCACTATATACCCCCATGTTTCGATGGCGGTATGCGATGGCTGAACGCTTCCTTTACGGAAACTCTGCCAGCTGGAAATACATATGGTCAACATACAAGATTCAATGCTTGGGGGTTCTCTTGAAATTTCTGGAACCTACATCGAACTGAATCATGGGCTTCCAGACTGGAAGACCACTGCACCTCATAGCAACGCACCTGGACAGCCCCGCAAACTTGAGCCACATGTCATGTCTGCTCACAGCCAAATTACAGTGCCACCCGTGCCTGGCTCGCCGGCCGAGGCAGCCTTCTCAGCTGCGCCCAACCGCCACTCCCTTTGCGCTTCCCTTTGCAGCTGACGCTTGCGGAGCTTCATCTCTGCAAAGTTGCAGAAATGGCATCTGTTGCAGTCGTCGCCCTTTGAGCAACCGCCTGGTCGGCGCGTGTGGTAGAAACACGGAAGGCACCTTCCAGCACAGTGCAGTTCGTACATGAAGAAACGCGGCAGGGGAACTGATTTTTCTGGCGGAGAGCACACTTCCCCTCCAGTCATGGCGCACGCTCTCTCGCCGGTGGCGGCTGAGAAAATGTGATTACGAGACCTGAGCCTGACAGCTCCCGAACGAGGCTCGACACAAGCAGTTGCCGTCGTGTTGCGCAACACCCTTATCCGATCATTTGCCGAATGTAATGGTCCACTAGTGCACATGACATCGATACTAACAATGTCTCTATCAGGAACCATTCAAAAGCGTTGCTCACTTTGAGCGAGCTCTCTTCTACCAGGAACGAATGGCTAACAAGGTAGAAACATACGCTGAACCGCTGGTTCATACAAACTGTGGTATTCCCCGCCAAACACAAAGAAAAACGCACACACACACACACACACCAGAAATTCACTCGTATTTACAGTGCTTTCAGCCTTCTTGCCTGCCTTTGGGTAATAAGCAAACAAATGGCCTTCCAAAAGATCTGGCAACTTCCCTCTGCGTCCAGAGGTACTCCTAAAAAAAATGAAAAAAACATGTCCAAGTCCAAAACTCAAAACAACAAAAAACGATCCAAAATCGGCCAAAAACAAAAAACCTGGGAGATAGGGTTTTCAGCTTGTTCCTTTTGGACCCAAAGGGAAGCTGTCAAACATCTATTGGAAAGTTTGTTGTGGAAATACATGGCTGGACTCAGGATAAAGTTGCTCCGACTTGGCACAGTCAAGCTCAGACTCTAGAGAACCGCCAGAACGGGTGCTGATACACCACAGCTTTCGGTGGAATGAAAGCAGGGCCATTTGACAATCGTTCGAACGTTCGGTGGGCTGGCTCTCCCACTGCTCGTCTTCTCAGCAGCTGCCTTCAGTGTCCCGACAAAGAGGTCGAAAACGGACGTCCTCGCGGCAAGAAATCGCGGCGGACTTGGTAGACTAGATAGGGGCTTGTGGTTTGTTGCGGGTACACTTTTCCGGCTGACCGGAAAACTGCTATATTGGGTGATCCCCCTTTCTGACAGCCATATGGCCTCAAAAGGAAAGGTCAGAGGTGTCACAGCAAAAGAAAATGGCTCTTAGGCCCCTGGGCGGCAAGCAGCCCGGTCCGGACATTGCCTGCCGAAGTCTTTCTTCCGGAAGTAGGCAAGGTTGGCTTGAAGACCCTGCACAGTCGCCTGGCGGTGACGTGTTCAAACCGTCAAATAGTTGAATCACATATTTTGCAAGGTCTCTTTGGAATATGGGCGACTCCCAAAAAAGGGTGACTCTTTTCGGTTTCCCTGACAAACCTCAAACGGGGCCCTCAAAGCCGCGGCCATGGTCCTCGCCCTACATCAAGACCCCGACGTGACGAAGTTGCTCTCCGTGAGTTGCAAACCTATACCAATCTACAAACTACAAACACTACTCAGCCCCCAAATCAATCCCTATCATTTAGCCTCCGAAATAGCCAACATGGAAGCTGAAACAAAACCCCTAGAAAGACACCTCTGACAGACCCTCTTTCAAGTCCCATCCTTCTTTTCAGGGGGCATTCTCATTCGAGACTTGATGCCTTGACCACTTTCAGCACCTTCTGGCCGCGCCCAGAGCGAAAGAGGTCCTGGCGATGGTGCGCAGGCTCCAGCGAAAAGGAATCTGACAGACGAATCCAAATCGGTTGACATTTGGAAGAGAAATACACCCAAGTTCCATCACGTTTGTCCACACCTCGCGGGTCACACAAGCACCAAACAAGGGAGCCCCATGCCAATTCTGCTCCCCTTTCGAACAGGCTCCGCTATCGCCAAAAGCTGATCGGCCTTGCTGGCCCACTGGTGCTGGAACTCAGCTGCATGCTCTGCATCCTTAGGCAACAGGAAAGGAAAAAGACACAGAGCAGCGGCGAAGGGGCCAATGCGACATCAAGTCAGCTCATAGTCGATTTGTTTCTGGCCCAGGCCATCCCTGCGATTTCTGCGACCGCGGCCGGTAGCCGGGCCCAGGCCAAAAGCCGGTTGCAGAACTCCGAGGATCCAACTGTGAAGTTGATGATCGCATAGCCGTAGTTGTGCCCGGCCTCGGGTCGCGGAAGGAACCCGCACCAACCTGGAAGGGTGGCCACCTGTACCATGATGGTTCAAAGTTCATTGATTGTTCAAGGGAAACGCCATACTTGCCCCCAATGAGTCTGTACACGATCAATGCTCGTTCCAATTTGACCTTGTGCTTCTGGCGCCAACCCGTTGGCAGACAGAAATGGCATGTGGCTCAACCCCATGGAACACTCACAACAAGACACTCTGGGAAATGCATCTTTTCAGGACGTCCAATGCCCGTTTCCAGTTTGAATCTCAACGACGCGGGTATTTGACCAACAAAGCGACGCAGCGACGCAGCGACGCAAATTCCCAACAGCTTGCCAGATATCTGTATCTCGCTCCAAGACACTAAGGCCCATCGGTCTTTGGTAGAGCTGTTACCATGCCAAGTGAGTTAGCACAAACGTCAGCATCATCGGCATCATCAGCATCGCCAACATCACTGCCAGCATCACCAGCATCATCAGCACCAACAAACAGAACCACCACCAGCATCACTGCTGCCACTTTCACCATCATCATCACCAGCATCACTGCCGCTCAGAACCATCATCATCATCATCATCATCATCATCATCATCATCATCATCATCATCATCATCATCATCATCATCATCATCATCATCATCATCATCATCATCATCGACCACCACCAGCACCAGTGTTGTTGGGGATCGCTGGCGATATTTTTCCTTTTTTCTGAGCATAGCAATGTCCAGTGTGTTCAAGTGTGAAAACCGCAAAGCAAAGACAAACACACCACCTAATCGCCCGCC
>CAUJNA010003458.1:321395-328895 GCA_963377175.1 Effrenium voratum | reverse complement strand
CAACCGGCATGTTGAGCGAGATCTCGAATGCTCATCTCGGTTGGCGACCCATTTTATAGCATGTACCGATTCCCCACTCGATCATGTTCAACGCGTGGTAGCGGAGCCAAGGCCATATCCTATGTCGAGGTTTTTCCAACATCCTCAAGCAGAATGAACGTGGATTTACTGCGTCCATTCAACCACATACAGATCCACAAAATTACCTTTCTAAATGTCGGTTTAAAGTGAACCACCCCCAGCAAACAAATCACTTTTACTTTTTTTAGAGGACACGCTTAGACAGGTAGGGTTACATGTCACGTCCATGCTCGATCTTCTGCTCCATCGCGCCTCCGCACCTCAACGAGTCAGGCAAATCGAAATCGCAATGTGTGCTGAGTTTGGGTGATCCGCTCAATGGATCTAACAAATGGATGTTTGTCCGAATAGTGCCCCCAAATGGTTGGTGTCTTGTTAGTTTCGCGCTAAATGCCAACCAAAAGAGGATCCACCATTTTGAGAAACCTCCACATTGAAGTGGGTTCGGTTAGAACCTGTCAAACGGAGCCCCTGATGCATGGCAAGCCCCAGGTGTGTGGTGCGCGGTGTGAGGTGCGCGGTGTGAGGTGAAGTTTTTACAGGAGCCATCGAGTGGAAAGCGTCCAAAATGGGCGGAGTGGAGTCGGTGAAGGGGGGGCAATCCCTATTTTGACGCACACCTCATACCCCCAAAACGTCTCCCCAGCTCCTTCCAAAGGCTGGGGCCGCGGCTATGCTCGTTGCTGGACTGGCCGCTGATGCTGCCGCAGCCAGTGGCAGTGATGGTGCTGCCAGTGGTGCCCTGGCCGTTTGAGTATGGAATTCGAGACCCCTGAGCATCCTGTTCATTTGCAGGCATCTAGTTGCCTGTCTGAGGAGGCCGATTCGTCTAACAAAGAAACATCCTGAATGGCACGAGGGGTTGCCCCGTTGAGCTGAATAGCAATGAGAATCCCTCTCGGCATCCATGTGGGACATTTTAGTCTCAAACGTCGCACGTTTTTTTTCCATGCTGATTACTGGATTGGCAACAGCAGGGTTCGAAGGTTGAATTTCCCGCAAAAGAAGGAGTTCGAGGGTTGAATTTCCGCAGACAACACGCATGTTCCCTGGTGTCAGGCTCTTGAACCTCTCCGTCTGACCCCCGGCAGGATTGCCGGACGCTACTCTTGCTGAGTCTTCTCGAGCACCCGCCATGTTCGGATCCCTCGAAACCTCCCCCAAAGCGACCAAGTCAGCCAATTGCACAAATCCAGCGTATCTCTTCCGTAAAGGGACAGCAAATAACGAGCAGGGACAGTGCACCGCTCCAAAGGAGGCATTAGGCGATGTCCCTCGACTTCCCCGGCCCTACACGCGGCACGTGCCTGTGAGCCCTGGTCGGGTGTCGGGGTCCCAAGACAGGCAAGGTTCGGATCCTGCCGGGCTTCGCGCGAGGGCAAGCCCTCGGGGCAAAGCCTGATGGACCAAATCTGTTCACACCAAAGCTAGGGCTTGGCAACCTCATTTTCTAGCCTTGCGTGTTGATCAGCGTTCCCTCAATTCAGGAAATACACAAGAGCTGGAACAACTTTCTGGCTCACTGTCATCCTTCTTTTTGCGCCTCTCTCGGTTCACAGCCAAAATAATGCTCGTGAATCGCCTGGACGTAATTTGGTTGCCTTTTGGAACAAGTCAGAGTGAACCCAAAGAAAAGTACTCTTCCAAAGCAGAATTAAGAGTCGTCCTATTGGCTGGAGAAGAAGCCCAGAAACAAGGACAAAGAGTCGAGACCCAAATCTCTCAGCTTAGATGAAAGACCTAAAGGCCGAACCTGCAATTCAGAACAGGCTGGGCAGAAATCACGCTTCAATTGTCTCCTTGCCATTATTCTTCTCCGCAACCGCCTGAATAGCGGTCATCATGGCTTCCTCCTGCCACAAGATGAGAAAACACCGGCAATTGTCTGAGCCTTGGGATGTTCTTGACAGTCGGATTTAGTCACTCGGCTTCTCTGAGCAACAGAATGTATTCACTCTTGCGCACACGTGCTCTCGAGCCCAAAGGCACTGAGTGGCTTTGCTGGAATGTCCGCATTCCAACCCCTCACAGCCCTTGGACTCTGCGAACCAACCCCCAGAAAAGGCACCGAGCCTCAACACGCCCAAATGTTCCTGGGCGGTTCCCGCGGACTTCCCCCAGGCTCCTCGCGTAGCCGCACACTCGGCTGCAGCTCGTCCTCTGTGTCGGGAGGGGCGTTTTGTTTGGAGTGGCTCGCTACAAGAAGTGGCACTGAAATGGGTGGTGCACCTACCCCAAACTGGTACCATTGGTTTTGACCCACAGCCATGCGGGCACCGTGACTGTAGCCAAGAGGGGAGCGCGGGTCGAGGGCACCATCCCTATCATCAGCAGGCTCAGTCTCCCCCTGATATGTGGCGACCGCAAGACAGGCATGAGCCGCATGCTGCGTTGATGACTTCAAAACCTTTAGAACAAAAAGCTGTGATTTATTTTTGGTGCAAGTTCAGTGCACTGTTAAGGCTGTTTGATAAGGCTCAAACCACTTGTATCTGCCAAAACTGACCAATGAATGACTAAGAAAGGCTTCACTAGCATGAAAGCAGTGCCGCGCCATCCTGTCCTAAGCACTCTTCAAACGCTTAGGTGGCTCAAATAGCAAGACCCCGCGAAACACTTCAGGATCGTCGATCCAACTTTGCCGCAAGTTCCAACCGAACTCAAAATGCCGATCATGGCGAGATGAAGATGACCATGGCGACGATGACGACAACAACGACAGCGAGGACGACGAGGATGACAAGCATGGTGAACATGATCGATGCCAGTGCGCAGCCCCATTCCCGTCCGCTGCGTGTGCAAAACGGCAACGGTTGCCGTGCTTGCATTTGCCTGCGGCGCCGCACATGTGAAGTCCAGAAACGCAGAGCAAATGGTCTATAACAGCGCAACTCGTCGTCGCAGTGTGATCTATGACCTATCATTGACGGCTGCCCCCAAATACTGCACGGTGGGTAATTCTCAGACGAGGCCCGGCTGGCACATACGTGCGGGAACCGTGCCACAAAAAATGCACCCAACGTACGGTATGTTTTCCCCACAGATCGCTGTCTGGGCCTCGGTTTTGCGAAAAGGGATTACAAGAGAGAACCAAAGAAAAAGGGAAGGTCAAAAAACCGGTTTCGTAAGCAGGAAAGCCAGTTCCCCGCGCACATCTTGGCAACACCAAAATTGGGAAGCCACATAAAGTCTGCTGCCTGACTGCGCGAAGACGCACATCTTCATCTTGAAAAATCCAGAGGTCGATCGGAGCTCTTCCCTCAGAGTGGACAAACGCCGATTGGTTTGGTCGAGTTCCGAGGTAGCACCAGTGGAAAACACGCGACTTCCCCCCCCATCTTCCCCATCCCTCCCCCTGCAATCTCTACGTTACCATAACCATCATGCGAAAATGGTTCCCCATTTTCAACGGCCAAGGTTCCCTAGTGGGTTGCCACTTCTTTGGCCAAACCTCCTGACACCCAAACACAAAAAGCAGCTCTGAGACATGTGTCATTGGCCTTGTGGAGAATGAACCTCGCTGTGCTACCAACACCAGTTCTTCATCGCTTTGAAAGAGAGTTTGATATCGCAAAAGCTGGCCCTAAAACCCAATATGATAATCAACCCCCAACTGCCTCCAATGGAGATGGGAGACAAAGCTGTCCCAATTGTCAGGTTCGAAATTCATGCCACAGTCGAAGTATCTTTTTGGGTTTCCCTACTAGATCGGGAAATTTGATGAGCCCCCATGGTTTTTGTGGTTGATCCCAAATTCTCCATAGACTGCCGATAGTTTGACTGAATCTCACATGTATCGCCTTACGCATCGCCCCCAAAAGTGCAAAGTCTCTGTCGAACCAACAATTGCAGAAATGAGTTTGAAGGGACATCCACTAGGTTCATACTAATGTGTGAAACATTCTGGTAGCGTGAGTGCTTGTTCTGGCAGATTAATGCCAGACCAACACGCATGCGCAGCTGGCAGGGCGTGGCATGCATTCTCATCGGGGCTTCAAAGATTCAAGTTGCCAAGCTCTTGGTGTCCAGCATAGGATGGGGAGGGTCATGACTGTGATGCGAGGTTACAAGCTGAGTTCAGGTTTGAGCTCCTTAGGCTGACGAACATGATAGCCAAGCGCTCCTACATTCAGACACTGCTAGCAAGTGTGAGCTCAGAGCGCTGCGTTTGTTTTCTTCCTGAATTCAGAAAGATGGGACAGCTTGATCAGGCGTAATTGTGCGAGTGAGCCGGGCAAACGCACGAGTCCAAAAAGTCCGGACATGCACATCAAAGCTCTTTTGCATGAACGAAGAACTTGCTGTTGTGCATGCTATGGCCATACAATTGATCAGCTACCAGGTGTAAGTAGATGAGTGCGCTTTCTTCCCAACCCAAGGCCCGGGCTCTGAATGGGCGAATCTGCAACTCACGTCATTGCAAACTCCCTCGTTGCTGATTCTCCTGAGCATGTCTTGGTTGCCCCAAGAAAACACATTCACCAACAGCAAGCAGTCACGACACGAAACAACCACCCTGTCCTACACATGCTAGTCCTGGTGAGATCTGGTTTACTTCTCACCTGGCGGATCGCAGACATGAAAAAGAGGAGACATGTTGCATGCAGTCCCCACCTCAGTCATCTCATGTGCATAGGAGCAAGCGTCGCCGTTCTCACAACGACCCTCCAGGAAGAACTTGCACATGTCCTGGCACAAGGTCGACAAAAAATTTCTCCACGTGGAACCCGGTTCGAGCTCCGATGGCGAGCGCTGCAACTCCGTGCCGGATGTACTGTCTTGAAGAGCTGCGCTGCATGTCTCCTCCTCTCGGGTCAGAGGAAGGAAGCCACCCGCACCGGAGGTTTCTGTAAGGATCCAAGCTACTGTCCCCCAAATCGTTCTGTCCCTCAACACCTTCGGAAGAAACAAAAACAGAACGTGGTCGAGTTCTCGAGCACAGCTGGCACGCTTGCCGCTCCTGATCGAAGATTGTTGCCGGCTCATCCTGCAATGCGCTCAAGCGCGTGGGCGCAAGCCTCAGCATGGCGGGCGCCGGGCGCCCGGCTCCAAACCTGCACCACTTCCCCCTGAGTTTCTGGAATGGAGCCGTGACTGGGATTTTGGGACCCCAGAAAACCCACAGATCGCCATAGCAAATGTGGGGATGCCATGGACTAAGCAGCTGCGGGGATCGCCATTTCTCTCAGGCTGCGGCCCTGGTGACAACAGCCACCTGCAGAAATGAACGAGCCTGTGAAAGGCTGGAGCCAAGGAGACGGTCGTGCACACGTGAGAAAATAAATCCAAGTCCCACTCCAATCAAACAAATCAAACAAGCAGTGGCAAGATACAAATCAACAACCCAAACCGCTCAAAAAGCCAAGTCAAAAGCTTCGCAAGCCGCAACATTGGCTTTGCCACACGGCATCCCCATCTAATCTTTCACCGAACATCTTGACCAAGGGCACGAATTCTTTGAAACACCCATGAACACGTACAATGAACATCTACGAATAAACATCTGCGACGCCACAGAACATTTCGACCAAGCGCACAAATACTTCGATTCGAGTCCAAGGGACGAAGGAAGATGCAATAGCAACATTCTGCTCGCCTGCGAGCGGACTGTGCACAAATTACTAAAATACTCTGAGCAGGTATTGCTCACAGCGACAAAAGCTCAAGGCTGAAAGGGCGTTCCGCTAGCAGCACCACTTTGGGTGCTGGAGCCGCCCCTAAAATTCCTGCGCTTTCCATGAGACCCGAGATGGAGTGGATGCCCATGAGGCCAGTACGACATGGAGCCAACTGCGCCGCACCTCAGATGCAAGCAAAAAGAGACAAACAACAATCAATAAAGCCAGATGTTTGTGCGCCTGTGGTGTGTGATTTGCGCGTGTCAGTGTGTGTTGCGTGGTTTGTGTGCGTCTGTGCGTTGTGTAAGTGTGTGTGTGTGTGGATTGTGTGCGTGTGTTGTGCGTGTGTGTGCATTGTGTCATTTGTGTGCGTGTGTGTGTGTCGTGCGGCTTGTGCGCGTGTATGTGCGCATGTGTTGTGTGGTTTGTGTCTGCATCGATTGTTTTTCTGTGTGTGTGTGCGTAGCGTGTGGGGTTGTGTGTTGCGTGGCTTGTGCGTGTTGCTTGGTTTGAGTGTGTGTGTGTGTGTGTTGTGTGCGTGTGTTCTGTGTGTGTGTGTGGTGTGTGGGTTGCGCGGTCTGTGCGTGTGCGTGGTTTGCGTGTGTCTTGTGTGGGTTGCCTCTGTGTGTGTGGTGTGTTTTTTCTCGATGTTCTTTTTGCGGTGGTGGGTGGGTGTGTGGGTGTGTGGGTGTGTGGGGGTGGTAGAGTGTTGTTGGGGGGTGGTTGGTGTGGGGTGTGTGGGCATTTGGGGACGGGGTGTGATGGGTTGTGTGGGTGTTTGGGGGTTGTGTTGGTTTGTTGTGATGGGTGTGTTTGTCTGTGTGTCTGTGTTGTGCGTGCGTGCGTGCTTTGCGTGCTGCTGCGGTGGTGCGTTCGTGGGGTGGGTGGGTGGGTGTGTGGGGTGGGTGGGTGTTGTGTGTGTGTGTGTGTGTGTGTGCGTTGTGTGCAGTGCGTTCGCGTTGGCGTTGCGGGCGCGCCGCGCTGCGCTGAATGCAGGCGCGTGCGGCGGGTGCGGGCGGCGTCGGGCGGGAGTGTGTGTGCTGCGGGCGTGCGTGCGTGCGTGCGTGCGTGGGCGTGGGTGTGGGTGCGTGTGTGTGTGCGGAGTGTCAGACTTACCCTGACACCACCTTTCTCGACGAGATCATGTTTGTCGCAGGGGGCGTGGCGGTCTCCTCGTAGCCACGCCAACGAAGCTATCGAGGATGACTGGATGCATCAAGGGACGCTTTGATGTGTACCTGCACCAGTTTTGCAAATGTCTATTTGGCCCCTTGGTTGCGGCGCTGTTTGTGCTTCTTGTTCTTTCGGGCAACGTTTTCGCCTCTAGAGGGAAACCGAGTGCTTCGCGAGTCGAAACTCATCGTACTCGAGACTTATCAGTTGTACTCGAGACTCATCAGTTGTACTCGAGACTCATCAGTTGTACTCGAAAGATTAGCACTCTCCCTTGGGAGTTGAAGTGTGACTACCCCAGCTTGGGGAAACCTCGGGTGTACCCATCGTGTGACCTCGGGCCGGTTCGCCGGAAAATTTGACCTCAACGTTCATATCATAGTCCAGCGGAATTTCACGATTTAAGCAAGAACGAGGTTTCACTAAAGGGAAGACAGCCACCAGACCATAGTGACGTCTCACCCTTCTTTCTTTCTTCTCGCCTTCGTCTTCCGCGCGCCCGTCTTCTGGTTCTTCGCCCGCCTAGGGATGGCTTCTCCTTCCTCCCGTTCTCTTCTTGCTGCCTTTCGTGACCCGCGCGCGTCCTCCTCCTGTTCGCCCGCTTAGGGATGGCCTGGTTGTCCTCGCG
>CAUJNA010003458.1:285000-321295 GCA_963377175.1 Effrenium voratum | reverse complement strand
TAAATATTTTAAATCCCCGGGCCCCGATTTAAAATATTTAAAATATTTAAGCTGATCTGGGGCCTAAATATTTTAAATATTTTAAATATTGTAAATCCCCGGGTCCTGATTTCTGGAGCTGGGGCCGATTCAAAGTTTTAAATAATTTAAATATTTTAAATATTTTAAATATTTTAAATCCCCGGGCCCCCGATTTAAAATATTTAAAATATTTAAACTGATTTGGGGCCTGAATACTTTAAATATTTTAAATATTTTAAATCCCTGGGCCCCGATTTAAAATATCTAAAATATCTAAGCTGATTTGGGGCCTAAATATTTTAAATATTTTAAATATTTTAAATCCCCGGGCCCCGATTTAAAATATTTAAAATATTTAAAATAATTAAAATATTTAAAATTTTAAATCGGGCTCAGATCCTGGGTTCCCGGGATTTGAAATATTTAAAATATTTAAGCTGATTTGGGGCCTAAATATTCTAAATATTTTAAATATTTTAAATCCCCGGGCCGCGATTTAAACTATTTAAAATATTTAAGCTGATTTGGGGCCTAAATATTTTAAATATTTTAAATATTTTAAATATTTTAAATATTTTAAATCCCCGGGTCCTGATTTCTGGAGCTGGGGCCGATTTAAAATTTTAAATAATTTAAATATTTTAAATATTTTAAATATCTTAAATCCCCGGGCCCCCGATTTAAAATATTTAAAATATTTCAACTGATTTGGGGCCTAAATATTTTAAATATTTTAAATAGTTTAAATCCCTGGGCCCCGATTTAAAATATTTAAAATATTTAAGCTGATTTGGGGCCTAAACATTTTAAATATTTTAAATATTTTAAATCCCCGGGCCCCGATTTAAAATATTTGAAATATTTAAAATATTTAACATATTTAAAATTTGAAAAATCGGGCTCAGATCCTGGGTTCCCGGGATTTGAAATATTTAAAATATTTAAGCTGATTTGGGGCCTAAATATTCTAAATATTTTAAATATTTTAAATCCCCGGGCCCCGATTTAAAATATTTAAAATATTTAAGCTGATTTGGGGCCTAAATATTTTAAATATTTGAAATATTTTAAATCCCCGGGTCCTGATTTCTGGAGCTGGGGCCGATTTTAAAATTTTAAATAATTTAAATATTTTAAATAGTTTAAATATTTTAAATCCCCGGGCCCCCGATTTAAAATATTTAAACTATTTAAACTGAAATGGGGCCTAAATACTTTAAATATTTTAAATATTTTAAATCCCCGGGCCCCGATTTAAAATATTTAAAATATTTAAGCTGATTTGGGGCCTAAATATTTTAAATATTTTAAATATGTTAAATCCCCGGGCCCCGATTTAAAATATTTAAAATATTTAAAATAATTTGAAAATAATTAAATTTTAAATCGGGCTCAGATCCAGGGTTCCCGGGATTTTGAATATTATAAAATATTTACGCTGCATTGGGGGCCTAAATATTCAAAAATTTAAATATGATAAGATCCCAGGGCCCCGCGATTTAAAATATATTAAAAATATTTAAGCGATTTGGGGCCTAAAATATATTTAAATATTTTAAATATTTTCAAATCCCCGGGTCCTAGAATCAGGAGCTGGGGCCGGATTTGGCATTTTACAAATAATTTAAATATTTAAATATTTTTAAATAATTAAAATTTAAATCCAGGGCCGCCCGATATAAAATATTTAAAAATTTTAAACTGATTTTGGGGCCTAAATATTTTAAATATTTTAAATATTTTAAATCCCAGGGCCCCGATTTAAAATATTCAAAATATTTAAGCTGATTTGGGGCCTAAACATTTTACATATTTTAAATATGTTAAATCCCCGGGCCCCGATTTAAAATATTTAAAATATTTAAAATATTTAAAATTTTAAATCGGGCTCAGATCCTGGGTTCCCGGGACTTGAAATATTTAAAATATTTAAGCTGATTTGGGGCCTAAATATTCTAAATATTTTAAATATGTTAAATCCCCGGGCCCCGATTTAAAATATTTAAAATATTTAAGCTGATATGGGGCCTAAATATTTTAAATATTTTAAATATTTTAAATATGTTAAATCACCGGGTCCTGATTTCTGGAGCTGGGGCCGATTTAAGATTTTCAACAATTGAAATATTTTAGATATTTTAAATCCCCGGGCCCCCGATTGAAAATATTTAAAATATTTAAGCTGATTCGGGGCCTAAATATTTTGAAATATTTAAAATATTTTAAATATCCTGGCCCCGATTTAAAATATTTAAAATATTTAAGATAATTAAAATAATTAAAATATTTAAAATTTTAAATCGGGCTCAGATCCTGGGTTCCCGGGAATTGAAATATTCAGAATATTTAAGCTGATTTGGGGCCTAACTATTCTAAATATTTTAAATCCCCGGGCCCCCGATTTAACATATTGAAAATATTTACGCTGATTTGGGGCCTAAATATTCTAAATATTTTAAATCCCCGGGCCCCGATTTAAAATATTTAAAATATTTAAGCTGATTTGGGGCCTAAATATTTTTAAATATTTAAAATATTTTAAATCCCCGGGCCCCGATTTAAAATATTTGAAATATTTAAAATATTTAAAATATTTAAAATTTTAAATCGGGCTCAGATCCTGGGTTCCCGGGAATTGAAATATTTAAAATATTTAAGCTGATTTTGGGCCTAAATATTCTAAATATTTTAAATATTTTAAATCCCCGGGCCCCGATTTAAAATATTTAAAATATTTAAGCTGATATGGGGCCTAAATATTCGGGCCCCGATTTAAAATATTTAAAATATTTAAGCTGATTTGGGGCCTACATGTTTCCAATTTTAAATATTTTAAGCCCCGATTTAAACTATTTAAAATATTTAAGCTGATTTGGGGCCTAAATATGTTATTTTTTTAAAATATTTTAAATTTCCCGGGCCCCGATTTAAAATACTTAAAATATTTAAGCTGATTTGGGGCCTAAATATTTTAAATATGTTAAATCCCCGGGTCCCCGATTTAAAATATTTAAAATATTTAAGCTGATTTGGAAGACACTTAGAAAACTCGAGGGCCTTGTTTTCCGTTTTTTTCTTTCTATTGTTCCTAATTAGTTTTGAAAAATATAGAAGAAATAGGAAACCAATTGGGGCCCAGGATTGCGGGAAGTGGGTCCGGAGCTACAGGAAATATAAAAAACAATTTAAAAAACAAGTCCCTCGAATTTATATTTTGTCTATTTGCTAATTTTCCTAATTAATTAGAAAACATAGAAAATAGAAAAAAAGAAAGGCCCTCGAATTTTCTATTTGTTCTAAGTTTCAAAATTAGTTAGAAAAAATAGAACAAATAGAAAAACAAAAGGGGTCCAGGATTTCGGGAAGTGGGCCCGGGACTACAGGAATTAGAAAAAATAGAACAAATGCCCTGGAATTTTCTATGTCTTAGAAAAATCAGAAAAAGAAATGGACAACAAGGCCCTCGAATTTTCTATGTTTGTTAATTTTCCTAATTAATTAGAAACAATTAAAACAATTAGAAACAAGGCCCTCGAACTTTCCAGTTTTTCTAATTTTCCTATTTAATTAGAACAATAAGACACAATTACAGAAAATCTAGAAAAACAATAGGGGCCCAGGATTCCGGGAAGTGGGCCCGGGACTACAGGAATTAGAAAAAATAGAAAACTTAGACAACAAATGGCCTCGATTCTTTTCTAATTTTCCTAATTGAAAAAAATGAGAAATAGAAAAAACAAAGTCCCTCGAATTTTCTTATTTCTCTTATTTTCCTAGTTAATTAAAAATTAGAAAAGTTAGAAAAACAAAGGGGGCCCAGGATTCCGGGAAGTGGGCCCGGGATTACATATATTTGTTATTTTCCTAAAAAATGGAAACACAATGGCCTCGATTTTTCCCAATTAATTAGAAGAAATAAAAATAGAAGAACAAGGCCCTCGAATTTTCTAATTTTCCTAATTAATTAAAAAATGAGACAATTTAGAAATATTAGAAAAACAATAGGGGCCCAGGATTCCGGGAAGTGGGCCCGGGACTACAGGAAATAGAAAACTTAACCTACAGCAACAAAAAATGGAACCCCTGCCCCTCAGGGATGAACTAGAATAGTGAGAACAGTTCTGATAAGTCGAATTTTAGCAAAATTAACATTGAACTTCCCAAAAGGCACCCATCCCTTGTGAGTACGTAGCGGAATTAGAACAATGAGAAGAAGTGGAGCAACTAGGACAAAGAGGAATCTGAAATTCTTCAACAGGCACCCGCAGTTTCGGAATAAGTAGAGAAAGTCGAATAGTAGAGAAAGTCGAATAGTAATGATCCGTTGAGGAAATGATTATAACAAACTAAATTAGAACACAGATGAATCTGGAATTCTCCGAAAAGCACCCGAATCATTGCAATTGCAAGAACTGGAAGAATTGTGATAAGTAGGATTATTTGCAAGATGAACTTTGAATTCCTGAAAAGCCACCCGCCCCTTTTGGGAATAATCAGAATATTTAGAGAGTTAGAATAATTGGCACACACATGAATCAGGAGTTCGCCCCAAAGGCACCCGTCCCTTTGGGAATGGATGGAATAATGACATTATTCAGGATAGTTGGAGCAAAGCTTAATCTGGAATTCCCAAAGGCACCTGTCCCGCGGGGAACAAATTTACTATTTAGAACAGTTAGCAAAACATAGCCTTGTTTGTTCTTTTATTATCATAGTTATTCGATTCAATGGTCAAAAATAGCTAAGTATGAATCTATGATTCGGGAATTCCCCAACAGGCGCCTGACCCTTTCGGAATACATGAGTAGAATAATTTGAAACATGAATCTTGGGTTCCCCAGAGGGCATCCTTCCCCTGAGGAGTAATTAGAGCAGCTTGAACAATTACAGGAACTTGCACAACACATGATGTGGATTTCCTGAGAAGGCGCGCGTCGCTGTGGGAACAATTGGAAAATCCGAATGGCTGAAAAAAAAAGGCGTTATTTGGTCTATTTTATTAATGTGTCTAATTTGTCAGAATGAGTTTAATAGCTTGAATAGTTAGACGCGATGTTTGCGTACTTCCCCCAAAGGCACCTGCCCCTGTGGCACAAACCAGAAACAACAAATAGGGCTACGTGTCTTCGTCTTATTCTATTTATTCTAACTATTTAGAACCACTCCAATACTCACAATGATTTAAACATATCTGCAATTTCCCAAAGGGCCCCTTCCCCATTCGGGAAAAATAGACTAACACGAATGTTTTTACACTTGCCTATTGCAAGCATGAATCTTGAATTCCCTAAAAAGGCACCCCGCCCCTTTGGGACTAATTAGTGCAATTGGACAAATCAAAGAAGTAGAATGATTAGAACAGACACTGAATCTGGATTTCCCAAAGGGCGCCCGTCCCTTTGGAATACTTAGAATGATAATATAAAGAATCACTGGACGAGTTAAAACAGATGCATCTGGAATTCCCCAAAAGGCGCCTACCTGTCTCTTGCAGAAAGACGAGTAATAGGGAACAATGTTCTAATTATACTACTTATCCAAATTCTTAGACTAAGTAGATCAACTAGCAACAATGAATTTGGATTTTCCCAAAAGGCACGCGTCCCTGTACCAGGAAAACTCATTTGATAAATCGAAGATAAAACACACATTGTAATTAGACAGTAAGTCAGGATTCCCCAGAAGGCACCCGCCCCTTTAAACATAAACAAATGTTAGGATAATCATGAGAAGTAGAATAATTAGTACAAACTGAGTCTGGACTTCCCCACAAGGCTCCCGGCCCATTGAAAATAAGTAGAACAGTTAGACTTGTGAATGCTTAGACTAGTTAGAACAAACATTAATATTGAATTCCCCAAAGGTACCCCTCCATTTGGAAAGCAAATAAGATAATGACAATAGTTTAAATCGAAGAATTACGCTAGATTAAATTGAAGAATTATTGTAATTAGACAGTGAGCCTGGATGTTCAGAAGGCACCCGCCCCGTTGGAAATAAATGTTGGAAGAATCATGAGAAGTAGATTAATTAGCACAAACTCCCGGCCGATTGAAAATAAGTAGAAGAGTTGGAGTTGTGAACGCTTAGACTAGTTAGAACAAACATGAATATTGAATTCTCCAAAAGGTACCCCTCCATTTGGGACGCACATAAGATAATGATAGTACTTATAAGAAGTAGAATAATTAAAACAAGCATAGATCTGGAAGTGGCCAAACGGCTCCTGTCCCCTGGTGAAATTGAACCTGAAAATTCCCAAGCACGCGGGGAATAATGGGAATAATGGGAGGAATTAGAGACTTAGAAGACATGGATTTGGAATTCCCAACTGTCACCCTCTCTACTCACCAAAAGAAGGCTGCTCATCTGGAAATTTTTCAAATGATTGGAACAGTGTGGGAAACTATGGAACTCACCAAAAGGCCCCATCTCTTTTGATAAAAGTATCATACCTAGAGCAAAAACGAGTCTGGAATTCTGTAAAAGGCACCCCCGCCGCCTAGGGACTAACTAGAAGAATGGGAACAGTTACGATAAGTAGAAAGAAACCATAAAATCATATTGTATTTTCCAAAAGGCACCCGTCCCTTTGTGAGTACTTAGCAGAATTAGAACAACCAGAAGAAGTAGACAAATCAGGGCAAAAAGGAATCTGAAAATCCTCAACAGGCGCCCGCCCCTTTCGGAATAAGCAGAGAACGTCGAATAGCAATGATTCCTTGCGAAAAATGATTAGAACAGATCAAATTAGAACAAAGGTGAATCTGGAATTCTCCAAAAAGCACCCGAATCCTTACAATTAGAAGAACTAGAAGAATTGTGTTAAATAACGTAATTTGCAAGATGAATCTTGAATTCCTCAAAAGGCACCCGCCCCTTTGGGAATAATCAGAATAATTAGAGAGTTAGAAAAATTGGCACAACCAATAATCTGGAATTCGCCCAAAAGGCACCCGTCCCTTGGGCAATGGATAGAATATGAAACTACTCAGGATAGTTAGACAGGCACCTGTCCAGTTGGGAACAAGTAGAATATTTAGAACAACTAGCAAAACGTATATTCTCTTATCGTTCTGGATATTCGGATCAATGGGAAAAGTAGTCAATTAGAAGTCAATGAATCGGGAATTCCGCCCAACAGGGCACCTGTCCCTTTCGGAATACATGAGTAGAACAATTTGAAACATGGATCTGGGGTTCCCCAAAGGGCATCCTTCCCCTGAGGAATAATTAGAACAGCTTAAATAATTACAGGAACTTGCAAATAAAGTGATGTTGATTTCCTGAGAAGGCACGCGCCCCTGTTTGAACAGTTAGAATAAGCCGAGTGGCTAGAAAAACAAAGGGCGTTATCTGGTCTGTGTTGTTTAGTATTCTAATTCGGTAGACTCATTTTAATAACTAGAACAGATACACACGATCTACGCGTACTTCCCCCAAAGGCACCCACCCCTGTGGGAACAATAAGTGAAATGTTTGGAATAATGAGAGTCACAAGGCGATTGTTTAACTGATTCAAGCTTGAAGAAGTGGAACAATTAGGACAAAGAGGAATCATTGGACGAGTTAAAACAGATGCATCTGGAATTCCCCAAAAGGCACCTACCTGTCTCTTGCAGAAAGACGAGTAATAGGGAACAATGTTTTAATTATACTACTTATCCAAACTCTTAGACTAAGTAGATCAACTAGCAACAATGAATTTGGATTTTCCCCAAAAAGGCACGCGTCCCAGGGGTACCCCTTTATTTGGGAAGCAAATAAGACAATAATAATAGTTTAAATCGAAGAATTAGGCTAGATTAATATAAATAGAAGAAATATTGTAAATAGACAGTGAGCCTGGATGTTCAGAAGGCGACCCCCCACCCCCCTTTGGAAATAAATGTTAGAACAATCATGAGAAGTAGAATAATTAGCACAAACTGAGTCTGGACTTCCCCACAAGGCTCCCGGCCCATTGAAAATAAGTAGAACAGTTAGACTTGTGAATGCTTAGACTAGTTAGAACAAACATTAATATTGAATTCCCCAAAGGTACCCCTCCATTTGGAAAGCAAATAAGATAATGACAATAGTTTAAATCGAAGAATTACGCTAGATTAAATTGAGAATTATTGTAATTAGACAGTGAGCCTGGATGTTCAGAAGGCACCCGCCCCGTTGGAAATAAATGTTGGAAGAATCATGAGAAGTAGATTAATTAGCACAAACTCCCGGCCGATTGAAAATAAGTAGAAGAGTTGGAGTTGTGAACGCTTAGACTAGTTAGAACAAACATGAATATTGAATTCTCCAAAAGGTACCCCTCCATTTGGGACGCACATAAGCACATAAGATAATGATAGTACTTATAAGAAGTAGAAGAATTAGAACAAGCTTAGATCTGGAATTGGCCAAACGGCTCCTGTTTCCTGGTGAAATTGAACCTGAAAATTCCCAAGCACGCGGGGAATAATGGGAATAATGGGAGGAATTAGAGACTTAGAAGACATGGATTTGGAATTCCCAACTGTCACCCTCTCTACTCACCAAAAGAAGGTTGCTCAGCTGGAAATTTTTCAATGATTGGAACAGTGTGGGAAAACTATGGAATTCACCAAAAGGCCCCATCTCTTTTGATAAAAGTATCATACCTAGAGCAAACACGAGTCTGAAATTCTGTAAAAGGCACCCCCACCCCCTAGAGATTACAATTAGAAGAACTAGAAGAATTGTGTTAAATAAAGTAATTTGCAAGATGAATCTTGAATTCCTCAAAAGGCACCGGAATAATCAGAATAATTAGAGAGTTAGAAACATTGGCACAAACACTAATCTGGAATTCGCCCAAAAGGCACCCGTCCCTTGGGCAATGGATAGAATATGAAACTACTCAGGATAGCTGGAGCAAACATGAGTCTGGAATTCCCAAACAGGCACCTGTCCAGTTGGGAACAAGTATAATATTTAGAACAGTTAGCAAAACATATATTCTCTTATCGTCCTGGATATTCGGATCAATGGGAACAGTAGTCAATTAGAAGTCAATGAATCGGGAATTCCGCCCAACAGGGCACCTGTCCCTTTCGGAATACATGAGTAGAACAATTTGAAACATGGATCTGGGGTTCCCCAAAGGGCATCCTTCCCCTGAGGAATAACTAGAACAGCTTGAACAATTACAGGAACTTGCAAATAAAGTGATGTTGATTTCCTGAGAAGGCACGCGCCCCTGTTTGAACAGTTAGAATATGCCGAGTGGCTAGAAAAACAAAGGGCGTTATCTGGTCTGTGTTGTTTAATATTCTAATTCGGTAGACTCATTTTAATAACTAGAACAGATACACACGATTTACGCGTACAAATACGGCTACGCGTCTTCGTCTTATTCTATTTATTTCACCGAGTTGGAACCACTCCAAGACTTGAAATGATCTAAACACATCTGCCATTTCCCCAAGGGCCCCTCGGGAAAAAATAGAGTAACGAGAATGGTTCTGACACTTGCGTATTGCAAACATGAATCTTGAATTCCACAATAATTGGTGTAATTGGACAAATCAACCGTAGAATGATTAGAACAGACACTGAATCTGGATTTCCCCAAAGGGTGCCCGTCCCTTTGGAATACTTAGAATGATAATATCAAGAATCATTAGACGAATTAAATCAATTGCATCTGGAATTCCCCAAAAGGCACCTGTCCCTTTCAGAAACATGAGTAATAGGGAACTGTGTTCTAATTATACTACTTATCCAAGTTCTTAGCATAAGTAGATCAACTAGCAACAATGAATTGGTTAGTTTCTCAAAAGGCACGCGTCCCTTTGGGAATAACTAGCATAACCCGAATAATCAGAAGAGTATAGCCAGGAAATCCACGAAAGCACCCAACCCATTTTGAATAAATCGAAGAATTAGGCTAGTTAGAACATCATTGTAATTAGACAGCGAGTCTGGATTTCCCCAGAAAGCACCCGTCCCTTTGGGAACACATGTTAGGATAAAAATGAGAAGTAGAATGATTAGCTCAAAGTGAATCTGGACATTCCCAACAAGGCGCCCGGCCACTGAAAAACAGAATGTTAGAATTGTGAGAATGCTTAGAATGATTAGAACAAGCATGAGTGTTGCATTTCCCGAAAGGAAGCCCTCGCTTTGGCAATAAAATAAGATAAGATAGTAGGTTTAGAAGCAGAATAGTTAGAGCAAGCATGGATCTGAAATTCGCCAAAGGGCTCCAGTCCCTTGCGGGAACAAAACAATTAGAATAGCTGCACAAAAATGGAAATTGCGTTGAAGATCCAAAGCACGCCCGTCCATTCGGGAATATTTGGAAGAATTAGACACTTAGAAGAATTGGATTTGGCATTCCTCAACAGTCACCCGCCCCTGTAAAAGTATATGGAGTGATTCGAATAATGAAAACAACAAGGGGCGTGCGGGTCATGTGAGCCACGCGCGCGCGCGCCCCATTATACATGGTCTACCCTTCCAGCCCCCCCCCCCCCCCCCCCCCCCCCCCCCCCCCTTCCCCCCCCCCCCCCCCGCGCCCCCCCCCACCCCAAAAACCTACGTAATAGACGTCGGGCGCGGGGGGGTTAGGGGGGGGGGTTATCCTCTATTTTCTAGTAAGTATCCGACACGCCGAGCAATGTCGGCGGACTACTCCCTCCCTGCCACCAAAAAAATGCAAACAGGGGACTCCTATATCAAAAATAGTTTCCCGCGAAAATACTCGGGGGACGTGTAATATTCGGGGGAAGCGATTATGTCATGACCCACAGGATTTTCGATCGTGGCGAGTTTCTTAGTACTGGCGTCCAAGTCATTCCAAGGGAATCAAGGGCCCCTTTGTTGATTTGACTGTTCAGTCAATCATCCGAAGGAAGAGCGTGGAAACCAATAACAAGGATCAGCTGGAGGGAGCAGTGCCAAGTCCACTACCTCAGCCAGGGCAGACACACAATGTGTTGACTGTCATTGGAGATAGGGCTTTTTTACGGTTGCAGGAAGGTGATGAGAAGAATGGGAAGGTGACTCTGACTCCAATCGGGCTTCCAGGGCCCATTGTTTCCAAAGCAATGAGACTGACCTCGCCAAGGAACCCCCGCATATTGGCGGGTTTTTGTTTAGCTTGTGGCTTGCCTTAACCACAAAACACGAGGTTAAAGGAACCCCAAAATGGGTGGGTTGCCCAACTTTGGGTTTGCCTTAACCACAAAAAATGAGGTGTACACCCTGTGTTTGGTGGTTTGGTCAACTGTTTGTGGTTTGCCTCACCCGCAAATGAGGTTTTTCAAGGTCGAAAATTAAAAGACACACCCAACTGGTTGTTTGGCCATTTGTACTCAAAAACCCGCTGGCCAGCCAACAGGAATACTCCCTCAATACACATTTGTACCAGACATAGCACCCGCAATTGTCATTGAATCTTGGTGGAGTTCCCGTTGTTCTTCTTCAAAACAACTTCCCAGAAAGGACTACTCTTTTGCCCGCGCCCCCGTTGATTTCTTCCGTTTGTTTGACAGAACTTCTGGTAGGTTCTCTTCCCAAGGCTCACTCCTCCAAATCCAACATGCTGCACTTTGTTCGGGCAACGCTAAGACTACCTCAACAGGCCCACTACTCTCCTAGGGAACATGGAGCACAGCCCCAATCTGGGATATGTTAGTTTGACAGAGCAGTTGGCAGCGCCTTTTAACGACTGCTTTTGCACAGCACGGGGTTTCGGACATGGTTGAAAAAGTTGTCGCAGGGCGGAGAGCATTGGAAAGTAGGATCCCTTTGGTTGATGATTCGCAGACAAACAGCTTGAAGTACTGTGCATGGACAAAACTTTACATTAGCTGGTAGGTGGCTTCCTTTGGATGACCGCCCCATTGAGCAAGTGGTTCATGTGCCCGATCAATAAGTCCCGTAGATAAGAAATATGTAATACATATAGGGTGAATTCCACTTCATTCCATTGGGGATTTACTGCCCACGTAATTGGGCGGTCATCCGAGTTCGAGTCGCCAGGCGGTGCTGGGCTCATCCCAGGCGCAAAGCAGTCCTGATGGGTCCTGAACGTGAGTTGGCAATTGAACAAACGGAGACACCGCGGCACTAGGTTGGAGCTCTCCCTCCCCCACAATTTTGAGTCCCCACAATTTTGAGACACTGTGGGGTTGAACCCCTCGCTATCGTGCCACAATGAACCAAACCCCGGGTTCATCTGGTTTTAGCAGCCACATATGTGAAAACGGGAGACACGCACACACAACACCTCACAATTTAGGTGTTGAACAAACCTGGAGTAGTCAGAGGCCCACTCAAGGCTGGCCAGGTGACAATCGGCCACTGCTTCTGGCCTCTGGTTTGTTAGGAAGGATGTTTACTTAGATTTCTACTTACGCCCGCCTCAATTGCAGACTTAGGCAGTGGCAGGACATGGGAAGCTGGGGAAAGAAGACTGTCCCATTGGCTAATCCACTGGAATGCACTCATGTTCACGACCACGGGAGCAAACTCCAAGTGGCGCCTGCGACACAGCACTTCAGCATTCCAACAACAATGAATGAATTGTAGTGCAGCAATTTGTCCTTTTCCAACCTCTTCACAGTGTCATGAATTCTTTGACCCGGCGGCTATGGCTAAACACACGTCACTCTTACTAGGCCAGCCAATGATGCCAGCACACCCCGAGCGGCGCCAGTTTAGGGATGTGCTGGGCGTACGGCATGGGTGTCTGAAGCAGCGAAAGTCCATCAGGAAGTTGTGTCTTTTGGGAGTGCCGAATCCGACAAGCCATTCCCGCGCCCTACTGTACGTAACGCACAGAATGAGGGGACATCCCCAATATGGGGGGGACAGGCTGTCACTTCGTGGTTAAAAAGGAAATCATGTATGGAGGGAGGGAGGGAGGGAGGGAGGAAGGGAGGGAGGGAGGGAGGGAGGCAGGGGAAGAGGGTCCGCCATGTGTTCCCTGTTGCGCACCACTGATGCCATTTGTGCCATGGTCCAAACCATGAGTGCGGACGGTCATGGATCAGACGCCTACAAAGATTTAGAGACATGACAAAAGTGTTATTGACAGGTAGACATTCGTCATGAACAAATATTAATGACATTGGCTCAAGAAAATAACTGCTGACCGCCTTGCTGTTTATAGGTAGATCTGACCTATCAATAGGTTATCAGCCGTATCGCTGGTACTTTGTACAGAAACTACTTCTCACTCGCGTTGCAATGGCGTCACGCAGCGACGGATGCCACCCTGACGTAGCGAAACGAAACGAAGCAGTGGCCATTGAACTCATGAAGGGTGGACATCCGGAAGGGAAATCGCCTGGGAACCCGTCACAACGTTCCAGAAGCAAGTTTCCAGCCGGGCGATGCGCTCGCGCCTATCACCTCGTTCACGCTCCGGGAGCATGCCACGAACTGCGGAGAGGAACCTCACGCCGACGTTCAATCGCGCCTGAGGCCCATGCTCACTTAACCAAGAACGAGATGCACCTGCATCAACACGTGAGCGCTCCGAACATATATCATCACAATCAGACTGTTAATGTGGTCAATGCTGGATCAAGCACAGACAAGCTGGCGGCCTATGCTTCGGCACGCCGCGATGCCATGGTGAGTCAACTACAAGCCGGCCACACAGAAGAAAAAGGCCGATTATATCAAGACGCGCTACACCACATTAACGAGTGCAAACGGGAATCCATGGCGAAGGAGCAGGAGTACAACGAAGAGAGGCAAAACTGGGCTGCTGAGCGCAACGAAGCTGAAAGAAAATTTGGGCAGCTCAAGATCCTCATGGAACTTTCGAACAGCAAACGGAAGGAGGAGGCAGACAGGAATATGGCCGAGATGAGGGACATCACCCTCAAGCAGTCCAGTGACATGGAGGCTCTTCGGCGTGAACTGAAGGCTAGGAGTGTACAACGTCAGCCAACCGAAGCCCCATTTTCCGGACTGAGGCCACAGGCGTCCCCTCCCCCCGCTCCTTAGATCGAACACCCGTGTCAGGTCTAACTCTACCAAGCTCCGCCGTGATGACCCAGGTGTTGCCAATAATCCTGATGATGATGATGAGTATGAACCTACTTCTACCAATCAGGACCCGAACGATGATGGTGATAAACCAGGCGGAAGTGGCAAAAAAGGTAGCGGGGGTTTTGGCCAGAGCGAAGGCGGTGGGGAACCACCCGCCGGTGATCCAGGTGATGACGGTGATGATGAGGAGGATGACGATGAAGACAAAAAGGAGCAAAAAGGACAAAAAGAAGAAGAAGAAGAAGGGCAAGAAAAAGAAGAGCAAGAAAGACAAGAGGAAGCGTAAGGACGACTCTCCCTCTGATTCACCAGCTCTTCATCCTATAGCTCTTCCACCTCCTCGTCATCCACGTCATCGAGTGACAGCAGCCGCATAGTCCGTAAGAAGCTTAATAAGCTATTGGGCAAGGGAGCCTTGAGTGTGATTGCTGACCTTGACAAACCCAAGAAAGAGGCTGAAAGGATTGTGATTCCTGCGTTTCCCCTACCTGAGAACTACAGAAATTGGCGCATCAAAGTTCGCGATTCAGTTTGTGCAGCCTCAGATAGGCCGGATGACCAACATCATTTTGGGTGATCTCGCGAGGGAATTTGACACCTTCAAAGAGGTTGAGGCCCAGAAGGGAAGCCCTGTTCGAGGCAGATAGGTCCTGCTTATGGTCCATGAACGTTTGAGTACGAACATCAAGCATGGGGCTACATATGCCATGGAGGACCTTCTCAATGTCCGGCTTGTGAATGACAACCTCACATAGCGACTTCGTCTTTCCACCAACCTGATACACGATAGGCAGCTTGAGCTGGCCCAGCATTGTCGAAGTATATCCGAAACTGCGTAGGCAGTCACCTTGACAGAACAGTCCTCGGATTTGGCGCAGGCACAGGGAGATTTATCTGCTCGCAATCCATCAGCAAAGCAGCGAAGTAGTTGGAGGGAGCAATCTGCGGCGTCTGCCAGCCACTGGTTGGCCTTGGGGGCGGACTTGTCTGAGTCAGGTGAAGGGCGGTCCAGACACACGCATGCAGACACAGGTAAGTTCGGCCGAGTGGCTCGCTCTGAGACTCAAATCAGTGCGCCGCCCGGAAGTTGATCGACGACTGTGCGAAGGACGCGAACAGCCTCTGAACCTCAGGTCAGTGCTGGAGCAGCCTGGCAATGGGGCCGTGGCCAGTCATGTAGACCAAGCACTCGCGCAGAGACGTGTCTGCGGTCCAGTAGCGGCTCGTCAGCCGTCTTGATCCGGGCGCCTTGTCTCTCAGCACATGTCTCAAGTTGGGAGTCAGCTTGCGGTCGCCATCCGTGACCTTGCTTCGCATGAGCTCTGCGGACAAAACTTCGTCTGCCGCGGCATCGACAGTCAGTGTATAGCGACTTTGCGGCGGAAGCCGTTCAAGAGCCTGCGCTTCAAAAACGCCGGCTGCCGCGCCGGGCGCGGCGCCCCTGCAAACCGCGAGCAGGCCCTCCGCACGCAGCGCAGGGTTGCCAGTCCAAGCGTTGCTCTGCAAAAGCCTGGGCCGCAGTTCTGTGATGCTTGTTCACTTAGTGCTTGTGGAGGTTGGAGTACTGCAGCTCGCCAGCTGACTTCACAGCGTACTGGGCAAGGCTGCATTGTCGGCCGACGAAGTGACAAGCTTTGTAGCCAATGTGACTTGCTCGTCTAACCAGGAGCCTAAGTCTAGGCCTTGGAGCAATGGAAAGCGCGCCGTCCACTTTGCACGAAGTCGCGCCCACTTGACCTGGGCTTGCTCGACGCTAGTGGCAGCGCTGGCGGGCAGAGCCATTGACGCCGTCGCTGCAGCAGTAACAGAATGTAATTGCAGCAGCAGCAGCAGCAGCAGTCGCCGCCAGTGAGGTAGTTGGGCTGCGCCGGCGAAGCAGCCAAGCTGGCCGAAGTCTGAAGGGCCGCAAGGCCGAAGCCGCGGCAGGGCAGCGCGCGGCCGCAGCAGCCGCGACTGCGGGCCTACTCAGCGCAGCAATTAAAGTTAAAGCCAGACAGCCAGAAAGCGGCGACGAGAATTCAGAAGAAAATCTGACGACTGTGAAATATCTTTCAAGCCCTTCAACGAGAAAAATACAGGAGCGAGCGTTGCGTTGAGTGTTTGTGTTTGTAGGCTGGCCTGCCAGACGGTCAAACATTAAACGTCCAACACCGCCCAGCCTCGCAGGCAATCGCTGGGCGCTAATCATGTCAATCACGGCGACGCCAGTCAGATTCAGTTCAAGACAGCTGGAGGAATTAGAATCAATAATATCAAGGCATCAATGAACCCACCCCATCCATCGCAAAGAAAACTTAGCAAAGCCACGATGCGCTCGTGCCGTTTAACGCCCTAGTCAATCAGGCTGTGTTTGCTTTGATTGCAGTTAGATGTTCTGACAAGTCACTGCTGTGGCTTAGCTGAACGAGAAAACAAAATATCCTCGGCGATGCTAAGTTAGGGCAGGCAAGTTGTTGCCAGGCAGTGCTCAAATATCCTTAAAAACTTCCAAACTTCCGCTAAGCAAAGGAAAGACGCCGCCACCTGCCCGGAAAAGATCTGCTTTGTCGGATGCTGCGGGGGAAGCCCAGCCGGAGAGTGTCATTTCATTTGAGGCTGGAGGGGCTTCCGCCGCGGCAGGAGCGGGCACGGCCATAGAGCCCGAGGGGCCCGCGGTGAAGGCTATGCCCAAATGCCAAGGCAGAGGCGCCGTGCGAGTGGCTGGAGGTCGATGAGATGGGCCATCTTCCCCAAACATGGATCGGGATTATCGGCTCATCGCGATCTCGAAAAAAATGAGCTACTTCCTCCGAGGCGGCGCATTCAAGGACGGCAAACCCCACCCCCCATTTTGGGGTATCGACCTGTCAGTCAACTTCGCAGCGCTGGTGCGGCACCTCCATGACAGGATCGCGAATGTCCAGCCCTGGTCTGCATCAGGAACAATGACACGAGAAGGTTCCGTGTCTCGGCCGGACCACCTCCACTGGGCGAAGCATCCTGGAAAGGATTGCCGTACCAAGCGTTGTGTGTCCGAGCTGTCCAGGGACATCATCGGGAACTCACGCGAAAGCACACGGAGGAGGCGATCCTCACCAACCTGTGCTCTTTCGACGGTAAGTTCCATGCGGCGAAGCGCGAGGAGACTGATCTGTGGAGGAAGGCGTGCTTTACCATACCTGCGACCTCAGATCTGCGGAGGGGATCATTGAGAACGGCCTGGTGTGTATTTTGACCCAACCGGCCCAAATGAGGAAGTTGGCAGGTGCGCGAGCTGGAAGTTACGGAGCTGATGCTCCAGAATGGCATTCGCTTGTTTACGTCCGACGAGGCCTTCATGAGCGGCGATTGGGTCGGCAACTCGTTCATTATCTTTGCCTTCCACACCAAGAGGAACGAGCTCATGTACTTCAATCGTGCGTATCCCGAGCTCAGGAAGAGGTACCGCGACATGCTGACGACCGAGATGGTCCCGGGGGTGCAGCAGGAAGACCCGACATACAAGAAGTGCTGCCAGGCCAGACGAAACGGTCAATGAGCTCGCCCCCCGCAAGGGGAAGTCGAATGAACGCCCAGCTGGGCTGACCTACCAGATCGCCCCAGCTGTGATTCGACGAGTCCCGGAACTCACAAAGACGGAGAAAGGACGTGGGAAGGGCGAGTACGACTGGAACCTGAGGCGGCACTATCCCAACGAGCCACAGTGGGACGATATGCTGTTTACCGTGGCCATGAAAATTCCGACTGTGAAATGCGTGAACCACCGTTGCAACCACGCCCAGTTTGATGGCTTCATGCAATGCGGACATGGTTCCCTGGACGGATGCTAGGATTGCGACGGAATTGGTTTGCCTGGAGCACACGGCCTAGCTGAAGAACATTGGAGGAGGAAAGTGGATCCGATCCAAGCACCACGCGAAGGCCGGTGAGAAGCGGGGGGGAACCTCCGTCGAAGCATCCTTGCGGAAGACCGCTAAGGGTCATGCTCAGAAGGCTGCAAACATGGGGTGTGAGAAAGTGTCTGATCGGTTGTCGCTGGATCCGTTCTATGCCTACAACTGCGCGACACAAGGACTCACCCCCGAGAGCCTCAACTTTCCGGGCCGGATTGCGCGAGCAATTGCCCCTGACCCCGGGCGTACCTGGGAAGAACGGAGTACAACGCCTCACAGCAAACCAGCGCGAAGTTGGTCATCATTCCGACCACTGCGAAGTTGGATGAGCACGAAATCAACGCTTCGACAGAGATTTTCGTGGCGCATCACACACGCTTCTACACCATCATGCAGTTTGCGGTGATGTGCCTACCGCTTCACTCCCACAAAGAGAACCCCCATCATTATTGGTCATAGGTCGGAAGAAGTACGACCCTCAAAAAAGCGCTTGTGACAGGGGAGCTCGACATGCCAACCTACACATCTGGACCAAGACTTGCCCCGCCGAATCGAGATCCACGGAATGGCTTGCCACCACCCGCAGCACCAGGCCTGAGCCGTATCAGAAGGGCAAGACCAAAAACAAGGGCAAGGGCCATGGAAAGCGCGATGCCGAGAGTGGCTGGCGGGGCCAGGGATGGTTGTGCGAATGGAATCGTGAGTGGTATGAGGGCTAGTGGCGATGGTAGGTGCGGAAGCCGCGGCCGTGAGGCTGCCACCGCCGCTCAGATTAATGCGAATTCAGTTTCAAGGGTTTCTCAACCCAAAACTGATGCCCGACGGAAGTCGAGGCCGGCATTTGCAAAGCTATGGATGCCAGCGAGAAAACTTGCTGCAGCGGCGACAGATGTCATTGATCCTGCCATGCAAGTTGCGGCACACATGGATGAGCTCCGTCTTGCATCTGCCATACCGCCTGTCAACCCGCGGTCCACATTCGCCAAATCGCTCAGACCTTAGACTGAACTGGCAATTGTTCATGTTTTTAAAGTTTTTTTTTGCATTTCGCATTTTTCCAGTTTTTCGCGGGCATTTGTTGCTCGATTTCTGTCGCTGAGGTTGACTTTAGAGAAGTTAATTGTTTGGGTTTCAAGTTGTTTTTCGGTGGGAAGGGGGGGGGCAGGACGGGACAATAATAATGCGCCTGTGTGCCCATTGTTGCGAAAGGCTTGATTCCTGCAGCATCGTTTTTCGCTGGCTGCTCGCCTTCGGAGAGTCGGAACGGAATTGTCTTTTTTCATCTCGTTTGTTGTTTGAGGGCTCGGTGGCTTGCCCCGCCCCACCCCCCCTCCTCCCAAGCCCATCAATGATTGACGTTGTTGCGTTTGCTTGCGCGGGTTCGGTGGCTTGCCCCGCCCGGCCCCCTTAAACAAATCCTTTCGCTGGTTTTGGCGGCATGCCCCATCCAGCAATAGGGTGCCCAGCTCCCCCTTCCTCCAAAGTGAAGCCCGCCAACGATTGAAGTTGTTGCATGTGCTTGTGCTTGCGGGTTCGGTGGCTTGCCCCGCCCGGCCCCTACGCCTTCTGCAAGCAAGAGGGAAGGCGTCTCAGGGCAAAAGAGTCTCACAGGAAAGCTGTGAGCTGACGAACGGACATGCGTGATGCGACGCAAGAGCCGCCCAAGTCGTATGTTTCTTGCGGATCATTTTTTTCAAGCGGATAGATGTGTTTTTGCAGAGCAGATATGCTTGTTGCGGTGTGCGCTTGCGGGTTCGGTGGCTTGCCCCGCCCGGATCATTTTTTTCAAGCGGATAGATGTGTTTTTGCAGAGCAGATATGCTTGTTGCGGTGTGCGCTTGCGGGTTCGGTGGCTTGCCCCGCCCGGCGCCCACAATGACTTACGCTGGTTTCGGTGGCATGCCCCATCCAGCAGTAAGGATTCAGAAGGGGCGCTTCTGAAACCGCCCTTTTCCGGAAGCGTTCTCAGAAAGGCTTTCGTGTGTAAGGGCGGCTCGAAAAACAAGACTTTCGTGGGAAGTCTGCCTGCAAGCTGCGGGCGCGCGCATTGTTACTACCAGACTTTTAGTGGGGCCTGGCCCCACGCCAAATCTGGACTAGTGACCTTAAAGTTTTCCTGATTGTGCGGTTACACAGACTCAATGGCGACAGCTCAGAAGGCAGTTGTTTTCTATTGCTTCCAAGGTTTGGTCACTGCGGCCCGCTTGCAAAACCATCCGTGCTTGGCAAGTCAAGACGCGCTGTGTTCGCTTGGCGGCTCTTAGACAAGTTAGCAGGCGCGGCCGTGTTTCGGTGGCTTGCCCCATCACTGGCGTGAAAGCTGCAGCCATGTCGATTGCGCTCGTTGCTGGCGTCATCGTAGGTTTCTTCATGGGCGTGGTTGTGCCCATTGGCGGGAAGGGCCTCAAAGGCGGCAGCGCGGCGGGCAAGGGTCAGACTGACGAGCAAGGCAGCCGCAGCAGCGACGGTGTTGGCCGCTTACCTCAGCCAGAGGCCACTGGGAATCCACTTGCAGGAGGCAAAGTAGGCTCTGGTGGCTTGCCCCAGCCTGATTTGGCGGACCCTGTGCCGCAGAGCGGCGAGGTCGTGATTGAATGCCAACGGGCCGCCAGCGAGTCCGAGGCCGGACCTGGACATTCTTGACGACGGTGTTGCTAGGCAGCTGCAAAACTGCGTCGCGCAGTAGCTTGTGCGTTGGTTAGCCTAGCTGGAAGTGTTTCGGCGGCTCCTTGCCTCCTTTGTTGCCCGCACAGGGCTCGCAGTGGCGGCCGATGGACGACTTCTTAGTGGTTCATCGATGGTTGCAATTTAGTGCCCAGGCCGGCGGAATGTTGGCTGTGCACATGCTTGTTGCATTTTAATTCATACATATTCCCGCCTGCGCGGCCAGCAATGCATCCACCTGACTCGGAAACCGTGCGTGAAAACAGCCCTGCCGCCCACAGTTCATTCTTGACGTGGTATTGCCACATTCAAACAGAGAGCCCAACAGCATTTCACATTCATGGATTAAACTGCAGGCATGCAGCGTGATCGGGTTTCAACATTTGTCTGCCGCAGGTCTGACGCCAAAAGCATTGCTGGGTGGCTTCATGGACGCCACCGGGGGCGCGCTCAACAAGCAGGTGCGGGTTCTGCACGTTCAGATGGAAGAGAGCAGCTACTTCCAGCGGTACGAGAAAGTTGATGGAGCAATTCTATTGCGTCACCAAGGATTCCCTTGACATGCCCGTCCGCAACCGGAAGCATTTTCCTGGCACCAACCGAAGCAATACGTTGGGGCCGGTGGTAAGCCCGCCACTGACAAAAGAGCAATCTCACATGATCCCATGGAAGGTCAAGAAGGGTGTGGTCTGACAAGTGCAAAGGAAGCTGCAAGGTTGGCGGGGCCGCGCCTGCGGGGTCTGAGTCCTTGGTGAGGAAGCCGGACACCCTGGAGCCCCTGTCTTTCCATTCGCAGCCATGGCAATTGTGGGCAGAGTTCATTCATTCGCACAATGTGCAATGTGTCATTGACTTCACGGTGGGCCCCGGGTACGCTGCCGAGGCCGCCCTTATGGAGAAAAAGCCTTTCTTAGGATTCTGCCAGACCAGTCTTAACATGAATGTCGTGCGGCAGTACCTCTTCGGCCGCTTGTGGGCACACATGCAGAGCCCAAGCAGTCAGCATTACGCTGCAGAGCTGCGCGACGCTCTGCAGGCCAGTGCTTTGTTTTATGCACAGACGCAGTGTTTATTCTGCTGCTTTAATATTTCAAACCAGTCTGAAACCAAGTGGTCTCGCCGTGCCTGCCAACCACGACGCAGGCGGACAGCGGTGACAGCAACTTGACAAGGGGCAAGGCCGGAGGAAAAGCGCCGCCGGTGAGCAAAGCCAAAAGCAAGGCTGGGCAGCTTGGCCCAGTGCCTCCTCCTGCCAAGAACGGGGGGGCAGGGCCGCCGAACAGTGGCTCGGCGCTGGTCGACCTGGTGGAGAACATGCTGAAAGCTGCGCCGCCTGCTCCAGGCGCCGGACCAGCCCCCAAGCAGGGCAGACGAGTCAAGGCTAAGGCTGCCGCGCCGCCGGCCACTGAAGACCCAGCCGAGGAAGAGGAGGACGACCCCACGGACAGGGAGCCCAACTGAGCCGCAACGCTGGGCTTTTGCGCGCTCTGCCGCGTAAGTTTGTGAGTTTGGTAACCATGATGTGGCTCAGGCGGCGTGCCCCGGCCCGCGTTGGTGGCTTGCCCCAGCACATTGGATTTGTGTCGGCGGCGTGCCCCCGCTGCTGCTGCAGAGAGATGTCAAACGCAGATCGAACGGTGCTTAAAACATGCGGCCAGCCAAGGACATTGAATCAGGACGTCCGGCGTCATGAAGTGCTGAGGATCAAGGGTTGCCGAGAGACAGTCCGGTCACGTCCATCCAGTTTCCCACATGACACGTACGCTCGCCCGATCAGCTTGGTCCGCGGAAAAAAACTTAAGTTTTTTTCCACAGACCCCATTTGTCCAGAGGGTCTCCGGTTTCCATAAGTTGTCTCCACAAACCACAGCGCTGCGGACCGTCGAGTGGACTACAATTCTTGGATTTCGGGGAACGCAAAATTCCCGGTGTTCGAACGTTTCTAGTTCTTTGGACAGTCCACAGCGCTGCGGCTTGTTGAGTCGACCTTCGGATTCCAGAGGCCCTCTGGACAGGAACTTCGTGCGTAAACTTAAGTTTTTTTCCGCAAGCGCCCTCTGGACAGAGCTCTGGCCCAAGCTGCCCGGAATGTCCGCGCAGAGCGCATGGGCCCGCTTTGGCAGGCGGTGGACCGAGCAGTTCCCGTGGCTGGAGGCTGTGCAGTGGGACACAGGCGACTTCTCCGTCAGCTGTGCTGCCTGCAAAGCTGCTGGGCATGTGTCAGCGGAGTTTCGAACCATTGCTTCATTGCAGGTCAGCCACTTCCGAGACCATGAGAAAACCAAAAGGCACCAGGCCGCAGCATCAAATGAAGACATCCGACTGCGCCTGATGGCCCCATCTCTCGAAGAGTTCATCGCAGTTCTGCGAGCTACACGCAAGGGAAAAGATGGCGGTGATGATGGGATTGCCTGGTCCGGCGGCAAAATCCTTCGCCGCCGAGCCCAGAAGCTCAAGTTTTGCTTGGCCGAGTCGCTGCGGGCTCGCGCGCGACAAACGCTCAACGCTGCCTCCTGCGTCACTGTGCACTCGGACTGCTCAAAGACGATCCTTGTCTTGCGAGGGCAAACGTGCGCAGAGGAGTTGCGTCTTCAGCACATGCTTCTGGGCGCACGGAAGCTTCATGACTTCTCTGCGGTCGGAGTTGCCACGGCTGTTGTGCATTTGCTTCATGATTTGGCCACCCCTTTTGCTGGTGCAGAAGAATTCAAGGACTGCCTGAAGCCAACTGTGCCAGCTCAGGTGGCTTGTCCCCAGCTGGACGCAGTTGCGTTTCAGCAGTGGCTTGGGCGCGTTGAGGTGTTCAACGCCGACGCAGCAGCCGACGAGCAGCTGGCGGGACAGCTCTTGTCGTCGGAGCACGAAGCTTTTGCTCAGCTATACTGCGATTTGGCAGACATGGGCACGGGCACGCTGCAAGTCTTTCCGAACCTGAAGTTTGTAAACAAAGACAAGCCCCACGCAGCCCGCAGGACCCTTTTTTTGTTTGTGGCCATGCGATTTTCACCGCATGTTCTTCGAGTGTACTGGCCCTTCTGCCAGGATAGCGAGTCGCACTTGGAAGTGTGACCCTGTGCTGGACACGTTGGTCAAAAAGGTAGTGATGAACAAAGGCAGCATCGTCCAGCTGATCCACCACAGCGACGTTGTGCGGGTGAAGTATGCGCAGGAGGTGCGCGCCATGCAGCACAACCCGATGTGGAAGCAGAACTCGTCCAAGTTCAGCGCCGCCAAACACCGCTTCGACACCTGGGCGACCCCCTTTGCCAAGTTGTGCCTGACAATGGAAGCTGTTCTATCAACAGCGCAGTCCCTACATGATGAAAGAAAACAAGAAAGGGTAGGCGCTGCAGCAAAGGAGTTTCTGATGCTTGCCACGGAGGAGAACTTGGTGCTTTTGGGCATGCTAGCTGACGCTGGAGAAGAAAATCTTCAGCTGGTGCGTTTTCTGGACAGCGAGACGCTAGACAACAGCCAACTGTGTGCGGACTTGGGCCGGTTCACGACGCGGATCACCATGCTTTTTGATCAGGGGGGCTGCCTGAGGACCGGCTTCACGCAGCACGTGCTGCAGCTGCTGTCAACGCAGCGGGTGCTGTATGTGGATCGCCAGCCCCGGCGGCTCGGCGGTGCGCCGCAGCATCAGATGGCTCAGACAGTTGCGTCCTGCTTGCAGCGCTTCAAGGCATGGACCGCTTTGGCCAAAGACGTTGTGTCGGCGGAGTTCCCGTGCTTCGAGGCCTTGCAGACTTTCAGCATCTTCCATCTACGGCCTTTGGCTGAACAACAGCGCTTCATGACTGCGGGGGAGGAGCGCGCCGACATAGCCACAAAGGTGCACGAGCTCGCTGTGCTGCTGGGCGTGCCGGAGTGGTTCACGAAACATCCAGTTATGAAGCAAGGTAGCCAGGCCACTGTGAAGAGGAACTTCACGGGAGGTTGTTTTTTTGTTCACCCCTTCAGGGATGCAAACGGCCGGAGTGCGTGCGTCTTGAGGGCCCAAGTTGCGCAGCCAAGATGTTCTCAGCTGCCGCACGCAGTCAGCGCGCTCTCCCAAAAAAAGCTGGCATAACCCCATGACGGCTGCCCAGGCACGGCCTAGCTCCACCAAGGTTTGAAAAAGACTGGCCAGTTGCTGCGTGTCCAGAGCTTCCCTTCCAACGGGTGGAGCTTTTTTCTTTTTTGATAGGCAGGCGTCTAAATGCGTTTGACCACAGAACTTTACAGTCTGACAGTGGCTTCTTAAGGGCCGACATTGCTCAAGATCCACTTCCTCACGGCGAGCTGTGTGGCACTTGTTCTTCACGTCCTTCTTGGCTCTGCACTTCTTGTAGGAGCAAAGCTGCTTCACTGCGCTGCCTTTTTTGCGAGCAGGCCCCCGTGCCATTGGTAGACTTTCTCACGCTATTTCCCTTCTACGGGCAGTTCAACATGTCAGAGCCGAAACTTCAAAAAACCAAACAAGACTTGCAGGCAGACTTCCCACGAAAGTCTTGTTTTTCGAGCCGCCCTTACACACGAAAGCCTTTCTGAGAACGCTTCCGGAAAAGGGCGGTTTCAGAAGCGCCCCTTCTGAATCCTTACTGCTGGATGGGGCATGCCACCGAAACCAGCGTAAGTCATTGTGGGCGCCGGGCGGGGCAAGCCACCGAACCCGCAAGCGCACACCGCAACAAGCATATCTGCTCTGCAAAAACACATCTATCCGCTTGAAAAAAATGATCCGGGCGGGGCAAGCCACCGAACCCGCAAGCGCACACCGCAACAAGCATATCTGCTCTGCAAAAACACATCTATCCGCTTGAAAAAAATGATCCGCAAGAAACATACGACTTGGGCGGCTCTTGCGTCGCATCACGCATGTCCGTTCGTCAGCTCACAGCTTTCCTGTGAGACTCTTTTGCCCTGAGACGCCTTCCCTCTTGCTTGCAGAAGGCGTAGGGGCCGGGCGGGGCAAGCCACCGAACCCGCAAGCACAAGCACATGCAACAACTTCAATCGTTGGCGGGCTTCACTTTGGAGGAAGGGGGAGCTGGGCACCCTATTGCTGGATGGGGCATGCCGCCAAAACCAGCGAAAGGATTTGTTTAAGGGGGCCGGGCGGGGCAAGCCACCGAACCCGCGCAAGCAAACGCAACAACGTCAATCATTGATGGGCTTGGGAGGAGGGGGGGTGGGGCGGGGCAAGCCACCGAGCCCTCAAACAACAAACGAGATGAAAAAAGATAATTCCGTTCCGACTCTCCGAAGGCGAGCAGCCAGCGAAAAACGATGCTGCAGGAATCAAGCCTTTCGCAACAATGGGCACACAGGCGCATTATTAGTGTCCCGTCCTGCCCCCCCTTCCCACCGAAAAACAACTTGAAACCCAAACAATTAACTTCTCTAAAGTCAACCTCAGCGACATAAATCGAGCAACAAATGCCCGCAAAAAACTGTAAAAATGCAAAATGCAAAAAAAAAACTTTAAAAACATGAACAATTGCCAGTTCAGTAGATTCTTTGCGCCGGACCAAAGGGGGGTGGGAAAGGGGGAATGTACATAGCTTTTCCTTATCCCTACGACGCTCCTCCGCAAAGCGGGGGGTGTTGTTGACAGGTAGACATTCGTCATGAACAAATATTACCATGACATTGGCTCAAGAAAATAACTGCTGACCGCCTTGCTGCTTATAGGTAGATCTGACCTATCAATAAAAAGCCCACAATTTTGCAGTTTTGACCATGGCTCATTCGCCAAGCCGCAGCGCCAGGCAAGCTTTGCAAGGGCAGCCCCCACGTTGTCGCACAGGACTGCGCTTCTGGTTTCAATTGCGCAGAGTTTGTGGTCAATTGAAACACTGCCCATTTTTTGGAGATTTCCCTAGTTGGAGACAAGTTGAGTTCATGTTGTTATTTTACCCAAGCGGTCTCAGTTGCCCAAAGAAACTCTTTGAAATGATGAAAATTCAGGTTTGGCACCATCTTCCGTCATAGGAAGCTTCTGTGCAAGTTAAACTGTCATTCGTTGTTTGCCCCCAACACACACACACCCGTCGCCAGGACTGGAAGCATGTCGACCTTGGATGCGGCCATGCTGATGCACAGCACGCAGCTTGGCAGCAACTGTCCGATTCTTTGTGCTCAATGCCTCATTGCCCTTCCTGGGCTTGCGCTGGGAAGACCAGCTAAGCAAACAGTTCTAGCTTTGTTTGGCCCATCCACTCATGCGAGATGCACGTTGGGAGTGTATGGGTGGGACCTAGAGGCATCCTGTAAGTTGTGACACATCCCTTGTCGCCCGCCTCCACGACGGCACCGGGCACTGTGGGGTGTCCACGCAGCGAACAAACATTGAGTCACAAGTTGCTTCCGCACAACAATGGGAACTCGGACTTGCTGCGGCCTCATCGACATTGAGGTACTGGGGCGCACCGCCCCCCACCGATTAGTGGTGACGTTTTGTTTGTTTCGCCAAAGACGGCTTGATGAGCTTGGGGTTTCTGTTAAGCCTGATGTCCAGCCCGAGCAGGGAAATTGTGTTTGCGTGTGTGTGTGTGTGTGTGTGTGTGTGTGTGTGTGTGTGTTGTGTGCTGTGTGTTGTGTGTGTGTGTGTGTGTGTGTGGTGTGTGTGTGTGTGTGTGTGTGTGTGTGTGTGTGTGTGTGTGTGTGTGTGTGTGTGTGTGTGTGTGTGTGTGTGTGTGTGTGTGTGTGTGTGTGTGTGTGTGTGTGTGTGTGTGTGTGTGTGTGTGTGTGTGTGTGTGTGTGTGTGTGTGTGTGTGTGTGTGTGTGTGTGTGTGTGTGTGTGTGTGTGTGTGTGTGTGTGTGTGTGTGTGTGTGTGTGTGTGTGTGTGTGTGTGTGTGTGTGTGTGTGTGTGTGTGTGTGTGTGTGTGTGTGTGTGTGTGTAGTGTGTGTGTGTGTGTGTGTGTGTGTGTGTGTGTGTGTGTGTGTGTGTGTGTGTGTGTGTGTGTGTGTGTGTGTGTGTGTGTGTGTGTGTGTGTGTGTGTGTGTGTGTGTGTGTGTGTGTGTGTGTGTGTGTGTGTGTGTGTGTGTGTGTGTGTGTGTGTGTGTGTGTGTGTGTGTGTGTGTGTGTGTGTGTGTGTGTGTGTGTGTGTGTGTGTGTGTGTGTGTGTGTGTGTCAGGTGTGCCCCGCAATAGTTAAGCACTTACTCTTACAGTTGGTGCAACAGATGGCACAAGTCCAACCTATTTGGTGCATGTCATTTCTTTTGTGCCGTCTGCGTTTACCCTCATAATCCGTCGTGCATTCATCAAGGAAGGGTCTATTCATGGGGGGGGCATGTGTGTTTGCCTATTACAATCAATCTACACTCAAGCACCTGCGAGTCCGCAGCGACAGCCTCACCAATAACATGTGAGTAGATTGGGTCAAAAAGCTCCACTAGTGTTACAACTTATAACCAATCAACAACGTGACTACACGGCCGCTCCATGGAACTCATGAGCATAGTATGTGTTTACAAACTCTGTGACTTGTCAACGTATTGCCGAGAGCATGCTTTGAAATTGGCAAAAAAAGACGCTAATTTGCACGTGCAAATAGAACCCCATTCACCCTTGGGAGCACTTGTTTGATGCAACCAAGTTTCCCATTCACCTATGATAGCCAACCACACTGCCCACAATGCCTTTGAAGATTTGTTGGCTTGAAAATTGAAGTATCATGGCCTGTCGTCTCTAGCCTAAATCTGCTTGCGGTGCGCATTGCAGCGCAGCAAACCCTTGACCACGCAGTTTTTCGATGGCATGAAATGCTTATCGTTTGTGATGAGCCCTTCGCCCGTGGATGTTGCACGCAGCTTGATTGGAGAAAACTGAATACACAACCCATGGGCTCGCCCGACATGGAAAATGCCAGAGGCATTCCAGCAAGCAGCATCTTGGAGCAGCCAACAAGTTCCGTTCATGTACAAGCGAAGTTCCTCATGCGTCGAGCGCATGTGTCTTTGGCCAACGATCAAGCATTTGAAATTGCATGAAGAGCAATTGGGCTTTGTGTTGGTCCATGTGACAGCAACACCAACTGCAAAGCATTGTGGAGGGGATCCTTTTTGCTGCTCATACACCTCCAGTTTATTAGTTGTATTCTTCCTGTATCTGCTCCGTTTTGGCATCCACACCTAGGAAGTCCATCATCGCTTATGAGTGGGCATCAGAGTGGCTGAAGGTGGGGGCCGGGCGTCCGGCACGCGGAGTTTACCAACGCCGTTAGCGCTTGTTTGCTTGTTGGATGTAGTTGCCTTGATTGTTTGATTGTCCTGTTGGCTGCTTCCTGGTGGCGAAGTGCAGGGTTGTTGAAGATTTTAAGATTTTATAAAATTGTGTGTGTGTGTGTGTTTTGCCTTTTTCTGGGGGGGGAGACCCGCTCTTCTTCTTTTTCTTTTTTCTTTTTTTTTTTTTTTTGGGGGGGGGGGGGGGGTGATAGAATAATTATTGTTTTGAGTACCCGGGTTTGTTTCATGAAAACTCATTTTTGAATAATTGGTCACCAAAATTTTCTTAACCACTATTGCTCGGGTATCCCGGTTACATTGGTCCTTTTAAATGAGGGGCAGACAGCACGTCTGTACGCCCACCGTATTGTACATGTTGTTTCAATATCAAGGTGCTGTGATTTGACTTCATGCTGAGTTCCTTCACAACTGTCACCTCCTGTTCTAAGACCCAATTTGTTGGGCACTTTGGTTTTGCTGCTCCCACCCTCCTCCGAAAACGACTTGCGCGGGAGTAGAGGCTGATGTCCGCTAATTGCTCCTTGTGGTGCCAAACCCGAATCAGTGAGCCTCACGATTGTCACGTTTGCTGACTGCCCTATACGCGAGTAAACTAGCGGTCTCATACTGTAGGATAGTTACAGATCCACTCCCTGGTTCCCCAAGCACGTTCAATCAGAATAGGGCGGATCCTTTTTTGCCTTCGACGAGGCCAGCCAACCACTTTTTGCAACGTGCCCAGGTTGCATGAGCTGCGTGGCATGTGCTCAAGGGAACTGTTTTCTGGGTTTAGAGATGATGTTCTTAGAAGCCCCGGTCGCAAAGGAGTCAGGGCAGTGCATCCTTGTGTTAAGCAAGTCCCTTCCTTTGGCTGTTTGCAGCAACCAACTTTTGCCCAAGCCTGCTTCCCATGGGGTGAGACCTTGCTGCCCTGCCCTTTCGCTTTGTCGAACGCTTGTGCTGCAGAATAGAAATATTCGGCCCTCTTCGGCCCTTAGCCCAAGAAGATTTTGAGAACCATGGAGGTTCTACCCAGATCACTGCTGCCCTGTTCTTGCCCTGTGCCCGCCAGGCGCGGAAGCGCACGGGCCGGCTTTTTACCAGGGTCTGCAAGGCTCGAAGAACCGCGAAATCGTGCGCGATCCGTATGGTTTGGGCATGTTTGGGCTGATGTGTCAAATAGCACCCTTGAAGTCGTCAGTTTCGTTTGGGGTTCCCTTGGGTTGTCAGATGGAACTGCCCCAAAAAGGGGTTGAATGGTTTTGACCCAGACCCCTTTGCCCTTCAAGGTGGTCTCTTTCAAGGAGTTATGAAAAGGACCTTTGCGGGTGGCTAGCCATTGAACCACAATTTAGTGGGTACGTTAGAGGATGTCACTTTAGTTTGACCGCATTAAGAGGGAGCCTGAAGGATGCTGAAACAATTGAGCAACTCTAGCAGCCCGTTTTTGCATGTCAAGCAAGAGCTGTGCCATGGGAAGACCCCGCACAAGCACAACCCTAAGCGGCGTAAGCCAAAAGGCTCTTTTTTTGTGTGGGGGGGGGAACACCGCCAAGAGAGCGGTGGCCTGCGGGGTTTGTCATCGACTGGGCCGCAGGTGTGATGTTGAATTCCTTTCAAAGGACAAAAGGGCTGTCGCAAAGCAGATTCACCAGAGCTAAGGGCATCCACGACGGAAAATATGAACAACACCAAGTTGTCCCGCTTCAGAGCAATTCTTCACAAATTTCTCCTCAGAGTCCTCCATGTCGTCTCGACTGTTCTGGCGGCTGCGTAGGAGACGGAGCCCGCATTCACAATGCTTGCCGGGAAACACTCAAAACTCCCACGCAGTCAAGCAAGCATTAGCTTGTCATGCCAGCTGACTGCCGCTTAGGCTAAACCATGGGTTGCGCAAGCGAAGCGTTAGCTCGCGCACAATCAACCCTCCACGATGTAGGGACTCAGTCAGAGTCGCACAACTCTCGTTTGAACATGATAGTCCCACCAATGCCCATTTCCCAAAAGCTGTTGACGGACAGGTGCAGCTCTTTTTGCTTCGTATGGTTGTTCATGGTGGGGGGTGCTCACCAGTTGGTGTGGTTTCAAGAAAGTTCAAAAGCAAACCAAACACGTCACATGGGCGGGTCCATGATTTGGCGGCGAAAGCATATTTTGAGCATCCAGCCCCCGCAACATCACGACCTCGTTTGATTGAACTTGAGGGGGGGACTCTATAAGCAGCGCTCATTTGAATATTGCCTTGGTTTGGTGTGGATCCGGTTTGGTGGCACCGCCGCGAGAAAAGCAACAGAACAGGTTCGGGCTAGAGCCAAGCCACGCCACACATTGGCAGAAACGAGCTTTAACATTTTGCCCCATGGAAGGTGAATGTTTGCAAGAGTTTGCATCAAACCTGGCACTGTTTTGAAGCACAGCGTTTGCTCATTTGCTTTTTGAGAGTAAGGCATGGAGGGAAGCCAAAAAAGAAAGCCGCGATGTTTTGACACATTGCAATTTGGAGCCGGCCGTAAACCCAGAATCTCGGCCAGCAGTTGCGAGGCCCCGCGAGACATCAGCGGGCACACCCCTCCACGCATCCTCTTCCCAGTAATGCGCTGGGAGCCCCAGCTCCGAGGGTCCTCAAGCGCCAGGAGAGAAGTCAGGGGTCGCTATATTCCCTTCTCGATCACTTTTGGTCTCATTCTAGATGAGCTTTCTCCAGGTGTGATGCTTACGGTGCCCTGATGGTTGACAACCGTATGTGGAGGGTGGGCCAATGAAGGCATCGGAGGTATTGCGCTATTCCTATTTGGCCTGCTTGCTTAAAGTGTTGGGTGTTTCTGCGTGGCCAGGCCTGTGGGCTCCAGTTGCCTAAGCACCACTTTAAAGAATGGGTTTGTTTATTTGTGTATTTGTGGCACGCGTAAGGGGGGGAGATATAAGGAGCCCCGGAAGCTGTGGTCAAAGGCAAAGCAAATCCGATCTCACAAAGGGGATTGCCACCGGTAACCCACGATGAGGTTTGCTGGCTTGAGGATTCCATGGTTCCGTTGTGTAAACTATTCTCGCGTCCTTTTTGCGCTCGCACGCACTCCACAGCAAGTACCCCTTGCTTGCGGCTTACAATTTCATCCACTGCGAATCGACGGAAGGGAATTGTGCCATCTGTTGATTTGAGTGGTTGCTGTTAGAGGGCCCCCTCTAACTGGTGGCAACTTCTCCACGCGTTGCAGGAGCCTTCTCTAAACCACCAAATCTGTGGAAAAGGGGCTGTTGTTGAAAGTGGTAGTTGAAAAGCATGGAAAATGAATACACCCGTAAAGCCTCCTCCCCTCAAGCAATTTGGTGGTTGTTAATTAAACTGATTTCCTGAGTTCCTGAGCTTTCTTTTTTGCGGGGACACCATTTCAGTGGTAAACCTATCAAGTTCGGCCAATCCACTCAGGAAGTGAGTAAAGAGAGGTTCTCCAAAAGGACAAAGTAGGGAAGCCCCGAAATCGAGCCTTTTGCAGCCGAAGAGGCACTGGAGCTGGCGATGAGTCCGAGGATGACTACCTGCTGAGGCGACGGGCACCAACAGACACAACATACAACACACACAGATACTTGCGCACACGCAGACAACACACGGCGAAGAAAAACCGCTCCCAAAAAAAACACACTCACGCACACACGCACACACGCACACGCGCACACGCGCACATGCGCACATGCGCACACACACGCACACGCACACACGCACATGCGCACATGCGCACACACGCACACACACACACACACACACACACACACACACACGCACACGCACATGCGCACACACGCACACACGCACACACGCACACACGCACACACGCACATGCGCACATGCGCACATGCGCACACACACGCACACGCACATGCGCACACACGCACACACGCACATGCGCACATGCGCACACACACACACACGCACACGCACACACGCACATGCGCACACACGCACACACACGCACATGCGCACACACGCACACACGCACACACACGCACATGCGCACACACACGCACACGCACACACGCACACGCGCACACACGCACACACGCACATGCGCACACACACACACGCACACGCACACACGCACATGCGCACACACGCACACACGCACACACGCGCACATGCGCACATGCGCACACACACGCACACGCACACACGCACGTGCGCACACACGCACACACGCACATGCGCACACACACGCACACGGACACACGCACACACGCACATGCGCACACACACGCACACGCACACACGCACACGCGCACATGCGCACACACACGCACACACGCACACGCACATGCGCACACACGCACACACGCACACACGCACATGCGTACACACACGCACACGCACACACGCACACACGCACACACGCACATGCGCACACACACGCACTCGCACACACGCACACACGCACATGCGCACACACACGCACACGCACACGATGTTGAATGTATCTCCCAAGAGATTCCCTGGGGGAAGCAGGGGCTGTCATCAAATCATCCTCAGCCATTCAATAGGAAGCTAAGACAAACTTTTAATTTTTGAGGGTTCTTGAGGGGAACCCTGACCATGACCCATGTTGTCACTTTGGCATAAGACCGAATCTCGAAGCGGGTTTGTGGAGCTTACCGAGCCATGCCACATGTTTTGAGTGCTGCCTAGAGCGTGGTTCAGCATGCACGTGCCAAATCGAGCAACTCATCTTAGGGACCAGGCCAAGCTTGCACCCCTTTTCAGGCTCAAAACAGGCCTTCTCCCGGACCGATTGCAGCAAGGACATGTCCAACCTTGATGGTTGAGGAGTGTAAGACTTGTCCTGGATTTGTTTCCCTCTTATCGCTGTGTTCTATGAGCGCGGCATAATGGCTACTGTCGGTCTGCGCTCTAGACTACTGAAGTAAGAGGCCTTGAGATCAGTGCGCGTGTCCTGCTCGCCTAATCTTTGATGACCGTGCTGACATAGTCCGTGAAAGGAACTTTACATCATCGAGAAAATCATGGATCCAATCGGAATGAACGAGGTAGTTCCTGGACGGGTGGGGGTGTTTCGCACCTGATCTACTGTGTAGTCTTGAATGGCACTGCTCGAAAAAGGAATGTTGCATTTTGATTGGTACTCAAAAACATCGCCCGTACCAAGTGTTCTTCTTCTTGTAATTCTTGCAGTCAGGCGATTTTCTGCCACAATCAGTCCATTCCTGGTACTGGGAAGCGTAGCTCCAGTTTCTTCGGCGCTTGGTTTTGTTTTTTGAGCTTATATGGCTTGATGTTCACCATGAGAGGCAGGTGCCAGTTGACTCAATTTTTGCGGAAATTCCTGGCTGCGTTCAAAGCAAGGTTTAATTCTGCGCCAGGCATCGTCAGGCCATGGCCTGGGCCCAGGCGCTTGCTTACAGGTTCCTAGCTCGGCAGGCGGGAGCGTCGAAGGACCTTAGCGAAGCACACCATAGCTAAGCATTGCCTTGCGCAAAGCAGTGGCAGTGAGTAGGCAGTATGTCGCCGTAGACCGCTCAAGAGAGAGAGAGAGAGAGAAAAAAGAAAAAAGGTGTGTGTGTGTGTCTGTGTTTTGTGTTTGTGTTTGTGTTTGTGTATGTGTCCGTGTGTGAGCTTGTGTGTGTGTGTGTCTGTGTTTTGTTTGTGGTTGTGGCTGTGGTCGTGTTTGTGCTTGTGTTTGTGTCTGTGTGTCTGTGTCTGTGTTTGTGTCTGTGTCTGTGTGTGTCTAATTGTGTTTGTGTGTGTGTGCCTCTGTGTGCGTGTGTCTTTGTGTGTCTGTCTGTGTGTGTGCATGTGAGTGTGTCTGTGTGTGCGTGTCCATCGCTGCGCTTGCGATTGTATTTCTGTACTTGTGTTTGTGTTTGTGTGTTTGTGTGTTTGTGTGTTTGTTTGTGTGTGTTTGTGTGTGTGTGTTTGTGTGTGTGCTTGTGTGTTTGTGTGTGCTTGTGTGTTTGTGTATCTGTGTTTTGTGCGTATGTGTGTATGTGTGTTGGTGTGTTGTGTTTGTGTGTGTGTATGTGTCCGTGTGTGAGCTGGTGTGTGTGTGTCTGTGTTTTGTTTGTGTTTGTGGTTGTGGCTGTGGTCGTGTTTGTGCTTGTGTTTGTGTTTGTGTCTGTGTTTGTGTCTGTGTCTGTGTGTGTCTAATTGTGTTTGTGTGTGTGTGCCTCTGTGTGCGTGTGTCTTTGTGTGTCTGTCTGTGTGTGTGTGTGTCTGTATGTGTGTCTGTGTGCGTGTCCATCGCTGTGCTTGCGTTTGTATATGTGTACTTGTGTTTGTGTTTGTGTGTTTGTGTGTGTGTTTGTGTGTTTGTGTGTGTGTGTGTTTGTGTGTGCTTGTGTTTGTGTGTGCTTGTGTGTTTGTGTATCTGTGTTTTGTGTGTATGTGTGTATGTGTGTCTGTGTGTTGTGTTTGTGTGTGTGTGTGTATGTGTCCGTGTGTGAGCTTGTGTGTGTGTGTCTGTGTTTTGTTTGTGTTTGTGGTTGTGGCTGGGGTCGTGTTTGTGCTTGTGTTTGTGTCTGTGTCTGTGTTTGTGTCTGTGTCTGTGTGTGTCTAATTGTGTTTGTGTGTGTGTGCCTCTGTGTGCGTGTGTCTTTAGGTGTCTGTCTGTCTGTGTGTGTGTGTCTGTATGTGTGTCTGTGTGTGTGTGTCCATCGCTGTGCTTGCGTTTGTATTTGTGTACTTGTGTTTGTGTTTGTGTGTTTGTGTGTTTGTGTGTTTGTTTGTGTGTGTTTGTGTGTGTGTGTTTGTGTGTGCTTGTGTGTTTGTGTGTGTGTGTGTTTGTGTGTGCTTATGTGTTTGTTTGTGCTTGTGTGTTTGTGTATGTGTGTTTTGTGTGTATGTGTGTATGTGTGTATGTGTCCGTGTGTGTGTGTGTGTTTGTGCGTGTGTGTCTGTGTGTGTGTGTCTGTGTTTTGTTTGTGGTTGTGGCTGTGGTTGTGTTTGTGCTTGTGTTTGTGTCTGTGTGTGTGTGTGTTTGTGTCTGTGTCTGTGTGTGTGTCTATTTGTCTTTGTTTGTGTGTGTCTCTGTGTGCGTGTGTCTTTGTGTGTGTCGCTGGGTGTGTCTGTACGTGTGTCTGTGTGCGTGTCCATGGCTGTGCTTGCGATTGTGTATGTGTGTTTGTGTGTGTGTCTGTGTGTGTGTGTGTCTGTGTGTGTGTGTCTGTGTGTGTGTGTCTGTGTGTGTGTGTCTCTGTGTGTGTGTCTCTGTGTGTGTTTTGTGTGTGTGTCTCTGTGCGTGTGTGTGTGCGTCTGTGTGTGTGTCTCTGTGTGTCTCTGTGTGTCTGTGTGTGTGTGTGTGTCTCTGTGTGTCTTTGTGTGTCTCTGTGTGTGTCTGTGTCTCTGCGCGCGTGTGTGTGTGTCTCTGTGTGTGTGTGTGTGTCTCTGTGTGCGTGTGTGTGTGTGTGTCTGTATGTGTGTGCGTGTGCGTGTGCGTGTGCGTGTGCGTGTGCGTGTGCATGTGCGTGTGCGTGCGCGTGCGCGTGCGCGT
>CAUJNA010003458.1:250000-280000 GCA_963377175.1 Effrenium voratum | reverse complement strand
CTTAGCGTTGACCTTCGCGAAAGTTCCGCGAAGGGGGTCGCGAAAGTTAATTGTTTTTCCGCGAAAGTTTTGTGTGGCTTGCTAAAAGGAAGCTGGAGTGATGAACCATGTGTATTTACCGGCAGTGCGCGCAGAATGCCCGCAGACTAAAGTTGGTTGGAGAATGCGCAGCCTGAGGGTCGCCGCAAGAATACGCCGCTGCAAAAACAACCCCCAGCCAGCAAAAACCAGCTTCTGGGAGTTTTGAAGCTGTCGGGGCAAGTTGAGCGGAACTTCCAGCCGGATTTTCGCGAATGTTTGGCGTAAGATCCGCGAAAGTTTCGCGAAAGTCAACGGACCTCCCCGCCAGTTTCCTTCCCTCCGGACATGAGGCCAACGGGTCCTCTCGCGCGTAGCTCACAGCTTGTGAGCTGGAGCTGCGGAAGCGCGCTTCGCGTGCTACTTTGGAACTGAAAACTTGCGACTTTCGAGCTGGGGCTGCGGAAGTTCACTTTGTGTACTACTTTCATATTGAGAAGTTTGACTTTCGAGGCTGAGGAAGTTTAGTTCGTGTACTACTTTCGTATTCAAGCCGGGCTGCGGAAGTTTACTTTTAGTACTACTTTCGCACTGAAGAGCTGCGACTTTCGAGCTGGGGCTGCGAAAGTGTACTTCGCGTACTACTTTTGTCTTGAATGTTCTGAGAACAGCCCCGCGAAAGTTCCGCGATGGGGTCCGCGAAAGTTATTTGTTTTCTCGCGAAGATGGCGGTTTCCGGAACAAGGAATTTCAGACAACCGTCATATGCGTATATGTGTATATGTGCGTAGATGTATGTCATATGTATATGTGTGTATGCGCGTATGCGTGTATGTGTACGTGTGTATATGTGTATGTGTGTATATGTGTATGTGTGTATATGTGTCTGTGTGTTTCTGTGTCTGTGTTTGTGTTTGCGCGAGCGTGTGTGTGTGTGTGCGCGTGATTTTGAGAGAGTGCCTGTGTTTGTGTGTGTGTGTGTGCGGTTGCGTTTGTGTCCGTATGTCTTTTGGAAGGTGCCTGTTTCAGGGTTGGTTCATAGGAAAGCCAAAAAGAAAGCCGCTATGCTTGCGGTCAGCGGGCCGTGACAGTCTTCAACATGGAGAGTTCTATGTGGGTGTGTCAAAACAGGGATTGGGCTTCTCTTAAGCCAACATGAAAGAGGTGATCGCCCTCAAAAGCCAAACAAGAGCAAACCAACAGGCAGCTCCCAAAAAGAATGACCAAACTGTTTGGCTCTGGTTTCTTCATCGCTTTCCTTGATCACCAGCCCTGAAAGGCTTTTCAAGACAAAGGAAATCTACCTCCTTTGGGGGTCCACCATTGTGCCTCATGACTTCCACGCACGGCCATGAAAAAGATCATGTTTGATGGGCCTTCACAACAGTGCCACTGTGTGTTGTCGTTGGTTTTACTTGTAGCTGGAATCATTGGGGTTATTACCCCTCTCGAGCCATGGCCAGCCAGGCCATCCTGGCAGGTACTCAGCTGGACACTCCCCTAGTTCCGCGTCATACCCACTCCCAGAAAACACATTGGGGATGAACCGTTCCTTGTTCAGTGACGTTCTTATCGTAAGCGCAAAGGGAACTGGGTAGTTGCATATATGATCATATATGCCAAGTGTCGAATCCCGAACATAGTTTCCCATTGGTTTCCCTTTGAACCCCCAAGACGGTACTGAGCTTCAAAGCTCCCGCCAGGCTCGGCTCTATCAGCGCACTGGGCACCGCATGAGTTGCACCAAAGCGGAGCAGGTCGTTGATGCCTGGCCAGACTTGTCTGAAAGGCTGCAGAATTGCTAGAGTCCAAAAACCATGAGAGGCGAACAGTCATAGCTGAAATTGGGTTTGAAGTTTGAAGTACTCAAAATGATCATTTTGGTCACTGTTCTTTCCCCCCCTTGGGTGTGTAGTGTGCAAAAATAAGAACCAGTGCGTGACCAAAACATCTAGAAAGCATATGAAATACTTTCCTGAAGTACAACAAGTGTTGGGAGGGTGGCTTTGATTTTAGTGCGGTTTCTCCATTGGGGTCGGGGGGGGGGGGGGAGGTGGTTGCCGAATTGGAGGCCTGAAAATTTATGATGTGGGTTTTCTTTGGACGCCAGCCTAGAGTTGAAGTGAACGTTGTTTTTTCCCTTTCCACGGTTGGTTTCAAGGGACCCAAAAGGAAGCGAACTCTGTGTGTGTCTCTCTATATTGGCACATTCGCAACTAGAAAACGGCGAACTGGAGGCACTAAAAGCTTCCATGACATGTCAGCAAATCTTCCCCAGGCACGCTGCGGTGCCATCTGGGGAGTTTCTATTTTAAGAAAATGAAAGCCCAGGACCCTTCCGCCAGTCTGAACCCACAAAACTCCTTGGCGAAACCCTGTTGAACTCTCTATGGAACACCGAGAAGAGTTCTTTAGCCCTGCGGAACCCTCCGGAGCAACCGCTCCATGGTCTGCAACCTCCCGGAAGCCTGCCTCGCAACTGCTCTGCAGAACATGCGGTACCCTAGCGATGAGCTGCCCCAGATCACTCCAGAGCTCATTTGTGCCGAGACCCCTGCCATAGCTTTCAGCTGTGGTGAAAAATCTTTCCGAGCCGGGTTGTGAAGGACTCCTGGTCTTTTCTGCCTGAGCTGTTCGCGGCTCCCTGGCGAACCATGCAACCCGCCCACTCTTTTTCGTTGAGGGGTTTTGGAGGGAAATCCGCATGAAACCCGCGCGGTGAATAGAGAGCTCTTTACGCGGGTTCTACCCCGAACCATTGATCTATCTACAGTAGTTTTGTTGATTCATAGGATCTCTGGAGAAAATAAACAGGGTATTATTGCAATAATTTCATCTCAAGTAACAGAGTCCAATCCACTTTGGTATCCTCAATCAGGTTGCTTCGATAATCTGAAACGACCAAACCGCAAGGGTAGAAGATTGGCATTGGTATCCTCTTCCGTTTGGGACCAACTTCCTGCCTTTTGGGCCTCAAGCTAGGGACAACAGCGCAAGCGCCTCTCAACACAAGACCCATCCCTATGTTTACATGCAACAAGGCTGACCCCCCCCCTTCCCCGTTTTCTGCACTTCCCATGGTTTTCCCTTGGGTAAGTTGCAAGAATCATGCATAACTCACTTCCTGAGTTCTTGGACTTTCTACTTCTGAGAAGACAAATGTAGTGGCAAACAACATATTCCGACTTGTTTGGGCCCATCCACTCAGAAGGTGAGACATCTAGAGAGCCTCAACCTCATGATTTGGTGGAAATCGGCCCTGTAAAAGCAACTACCAAAAATCCAGGGACCTACCAGAATCCCAGGACCTACCAACAGCAAAGGGGTGGTTTGTCTCCCCAACAGAGCATCCCTTTTCTTTTGGTGCTTCAAAGGGATTTTGTTGCTTCAAAGGGAAACCAAGTTGAAATCGGAGCACTTTCCGAGGAGTGCGAGATCTGCACGATGTTTGTGGAGCCCAGCCAGAGGCACTGGAGCCTTGGCGGTTCCCAGCCATACCCTTTGTGCATTCTTGCAGCAACTGGAAGCACTGGGATATCCCACTGGAATCAACGAAGGAGCTGCAAGGCCTGCGAGTACAACGCCTGCGAGTCCTGCGCCAAGGACATCATGGGAGGACTGCGCTCACGAGTTAACCACTCAACGAAACGAAGCAAGCAGAGAAACTGCCAGTTGGGGTTGGCGGATTGTTGCGGGTGCGGTGGGGTATTGATTTAATAGATTCGTTGGATTTCATAGAATTAAATTCGAACATTTCTATAATTCCGACCCCCGAAAATTAGATGTTTTTAGAAATGTTCGAATTCTGGCTGGGGGTCTTGGCTGGGACCCCTGGTTTTCATGTTTTTTTAGATTTGTACAATTGAATGCTAAACATTTAACAAATTGGGTCCAAAATTGAGATTGTTTAGAGTTTAATTCTGAAAAATCAGCATCTAAAATTCAGACCCCTGAGTTTGTTCACTTCTGAGAATTATACATACAGGACTAAACATAGAAACACTCTATAGCATTTAAAGCCAGGGGTCCCAAAGCAGACCCACCAGCCAGTAAGAAATTCCGGAGCCTCGTTTTTAGTTGTTGTTGGAATTCAACTCTAAAGAACAAAAAAAACAGAGCCACATTTTTAGATTTGTTGAACTCAATTCAATACATCCCAAAGATTACAGAACTCAGACCCTCAACTTTTAGATACTTCAAAAACACGTTATAAACATAAACCAAATAGATTGCGGGAAGACGGCGGGAAGACAACAAAGACTACCGGAAACTGTCGGACGACTATGGGAAGACTCCGGGAAGACTACGGAAGACTAGGCGATGATAGTTTTATAAAGTTAAGAATATAATATTCAGTAGCCGTTATGCTTTGTGTGCTGTTGATGTTATTGTCATGTCTTCAACTGATTGCAAACAAATCAAGCCAAAAAGGAAGGAGTAAAGAAGGGGGTCCGTGCAGGGGCCTTGTCCTCTGCAAGTGCCGATCATGTCCTTTCCGTTGCCTGCTCCTTTCCATTTGTTGTCCATGTCCTGTCCATTTCTTGTTACTGTTCTCCCTTAAATGTGTATGTCAGTTTGGAGGATAAACTTGAACTCGCCTTAGCGACCGCCTGATCCAAGACAAAAGGGGTGTGACTGCACGTGGTTGTTCAGTGGATTCCAAGTTCAAAATTCAAATTTGCGGGCGTTGCCTCTAAAAATGGTCCACGTTTGAAAGGTTCCCTTGTTCAGAGGTTGCTGAATTTACTTTCTTTTGGTTTTAAAGCATCACCTTTTCCCATCTCAGGTTTCAAGGGTAACTCTGGGCACTGATAGGCCTAGCCGGGCTACCCTGTTTGGCAGGACGGCGGCCCAGGGAGAAGCTTCTGAAACCAGGCGCCGCACTTGCCGAAATGGGCCCCTTTAAACGGGGTCAACGTTTGGTACCATCTTACACCTTTGCCCTTGACTGAAGTGATGGTGGCAGAAAGATTTGAATCTTCGGATCTGGGTTGAAGGGTTCACCAAGCAAAAGCGCTAAGATGAAATGTGGGCCTCAAGCGGGCCTCTTGTTTGCACAACCTTCCCAGTTGCATGACACCTTGGCCTGGTGTCAACTGCAAATTCTGCGCATCGGTGCATCGGTGTGATGCTTACCTGGCATGCGAGTACAACCCACGCGTGGTACGCCAAGCTTCAATGTGATTTGTTTACACGTCTAGTTGACTCTGCCCTTTAAATACGAGATCGAGTCTGCAGAAGCTTTGTCGGGGGGGGGGGTCAAAAAATGGGATCCCTTGCAATGGTTCCTTTGGCTTCCCGTATCTTCCCGTGAAAAATTCAACCAAAAGGGGTCTACCATTTGAGCAACTCCCGTATGGTCTAGACTTGCATGATACAACCCGACGTCATCGACTGCACGTCTCTGCAAGCACGGTGCTGTAAGCAAAGACGTTTGTTGATGCCCAGTCCACGCACTGACAGGTGCCCCTCTCTAACACGCCTTCATTTTACATTTCCCGGATTCATGGCAATCCGGCAAGCCCCTCGTAAGGCGCTTGATGCCCTTGATGTGTTGCTTTCATTTTGGCCACCTTCTCTAGTCTATGTTTCACGTTTGTCAAGCAGCACAGTTCGCCCGGATTTCTGCGTGTAAGCGCATGACATGTCCTAGATCAGACACAGATCTCCACACGAGGCTGGCAGCAAATGATTGGCCTGGGCGCATTGTCTATTGTTTACCAATAAAGGCTCAGCTCTTTGCGATATACACCCCACATTTCTGGTGTAGACAGGCGCAGCATCCTTGAAAGGCGTTACTTACTGGCCCCAGTTGTTGCTTTTCAGTTTTGGGGAGAGCCACCGTGTTTCATTTGCAGACTTTGCGCCACCCTTGGAAGGGATCCTTTGGGCTGAGTTGTTTGCTTACCAAGCATTGATGTTGGAGTGTCCTGTGAAAGTGTTTGGCAGACTTGCACATGTTTCCCTCTGAAGCCAGGCAAAGAGGTGAGGGCCTGCTTTGGGAACGTGCCAATTTGCGATCTCTTCCTCGCTGTGTGGTCGAAGCATCGATTCTATTTTGATGGCACCATCACTGGAAGTGGACCGACTGAGCTCATGAGAACCGCATTCGCCGACGGGCATTCACAGAAGCATTATTGGCATTTGCAGACACGGGAACCCTTAGAATGGGTGGTGTCCCACGAGATGCTCACCCCCTGTCCTGTCCTCCCGTTGAAGTGTCACAACTCACAGCTAAGATACGTGTAAGCCGTGGATTGTTGTGTCTCTTCACAGTTTGTTGGGAATTTGTTTGGTCTTTGGGTTCGTGCGTCCGTTCGTTTGTTCGCTCCCCTTGGGGTTGTTGATTGATTGGTTGATTGATTGGTTGGTTGGTTGGTTGGTTGATCGATCGATCGATCGATTTAATTGTTTGTTTATTTGATTTGATTGATTGAGTGATTGATTGATCGAATGAATGAATGATTTGATTGCTTGCTTGCTTGCTTGCTTGATTGATTGACTGCTTGTTTGTTTGCTTGCTTGTTTGCTTGTTTGTTTGTTCCCTCATTCGTCCGTTTGTTCCTTCGTTTGTTTTGAGCGTGTGTGTGTGTGTGTGTGCGTTATTGTGTTTTTGGTTTGGTTGGTTGGGTGGGTGAGTGGGTGTACATGAATTCCACCGTAGCTGTGGACGAAAGGGCTGCCTCACTCCCATTCGGCTGTGATGTTCAAGGGCAACTTGCAAGATCCTTGCCTTGGGTTGCGAAGGGATGTTGGTCACATGTGCACTCTTGTTCCAATTCGGACGGAGAATCGGGAGTTGGGAGGACAAGCAAGTCGAAACCCCAATCTTCCCTATTGGCGCTACCCACCAGTTGTAGCTATTCTCCGTTGTCTTTGGTGGTGATGCCCACGGAGCTGCCGAACGAAACGTTGGATGGGGGGGGATCAAACACCCGGACGTTGACCATGACATATGCTCGAGCCCAAAGCGTTGCTGAAGTCCCTTCCAAACAGGGGCCTGTGTTCTTTGCAGCAATCTGGGGAAAGCAAAGGTTGGGGACAGGACCAAGCGAGAAAGAAAGAAAGAAAGAAAGAAGACAAGCTGTGTGTCAAAACAATGTCGAAGAATCCTTACCAGTCGACCTGACAACTAGAAAAGGCCCCGGCCAGTGATACGCAGCGACATCTCATAGTGAGCAATTGCCGGGCTCGCGCGAGGCATCTCTCTGTACTGGATTAAGCCACTTGGAGTTGCATTTCAGTGACCCAGGCTTCACACCACGGGAAGGCAAAAGGGGTTGTATTTCTCCAGACCCTTTTTCAAAACCCAGACCTTTCGTAGGGCCTTTAGTGTATTTTTCGCCATGGCTTCTGTCAGATGCGGATTCAGACGCCCGAGGTACTCGCTGGGCTTCCTCATGCTTTGCTACGCCTTACTGAACAACAAGGCCAAAAGCCTTGCTCGAAAACTGGGCTTCATGTGCCTGATTTGCTCTCCCTTGAGGAATCATGTTTGTTTTGTCAATCACCCGCCCAAGAGAAGTTGTCTTATATCAGCCCAAAACCAGACGCTGCGAACAAAGCTCAAGGACTTTTCAGCGGCTCCTGGTCAAAGGAAGTTTAGAAGGCACTTCCGTAGTATTTGCGCTAAGTGAAGGCTCGCTGTCGTTTAAAAGTAGATAAGAGCGAAAGGAGACGAGAAGAGAAACCAAGACAAGAAAGGACAAGAGAAGAGAAAAGAAGAGAACACAAGAGAGGCAAGGAGAAGAGATGACAAGTGTTCAGATGGTGACAGGTGCAGCACCCGGGAATGGAAAGTGAGCGCCCTGAGCGTGTTTCGCGTGTTCCAGGGAAGCGCAAACTACCTCTGGCGCGGGAACCCAACACCCTGTATGTTTCCAGTGTTTTAGCGGCTTGGGTGCTAAAAATATGCGTTTGTTCCCTCGGACGCGCAGGATCTTCATCAGGATTATCTTGCTGCCTTGAATTTGTCTCTCTTTTTTTGCAGATACAAACGGTGTTCCAAGCGATGTTGGATTTGGCCTTTGAGGGGCCTGGGTGGGGCCAAGTGCAGTGATACGTTGAGGAACTGTTTGAATTTGCAAAAATGAGTGTTTTTTGCAATTCCCACCAGCAGTTACTGCGAAACATCCCCTGCATTATCGTGCTTTTGGAAGTCTATTTTTATGGTATTTGAGGGGGGTTGCTAGTATCTGCTTTTGATGGTTGATTTTGGGGAACATCAAAAAACCCTGGCCAGCCGGCTGCATTCCCAGCATTCCCGACATCTCTGGTATTTTCTGTGTTTGGTCAATTTTGTGTGTCTGAAAGTCTTGAAATGTTTGATGCGAAGATTGGGTCTGCTCCTGTACGTTGTGTGGTTGCATCCCTTGCATGTCCAGCATCCCCAGCATCACTTCCATGAATAAAATGAAAAAAGGTCTTAAAGTCCCTTGCACCCCACTGGCGTCGGCGGATCGCGTAGCGATTTCAATAAGAACTATAATTCTTTGGCTCTTTCTCTTTTTCTCTAGCCTCCCTTTAATCTTTCTCTTTCCCTTGATTTTCTCTGTTTCCTTCTCTGGTCTTTCATTTTCTCTTTCTGCTTCCGCTTCTCTTCCTTCTCTTCGCTTTCGCTTTCTCTCTCTATCCCTCTGACTCTCTATCTGTTTGTCTCTCTATCCCTGTATTGCTCTATCTCTCAATCCATCTACCTATCTATACATCCTATCTGTCTACCTACCTAGCTGCTTATTTGTTTGCCCATCCATCTATCTATCTAGGTTTCTATCTGGGGCAATCTATCCATCCATTCATCCATCCATCCATCCATCCATCCATCCATCCATCCATCCATCCATCCATCCATCCATCCATCCATCCATCAACCCATCCATCCACCCATTTGTCTATCTGTCTATCTATCTATCTATCCATCTATCTACCTATCAACCTACTTATCTATCCTCTCTCTCTCTCTCTCTCTCCGTCGGCTAGTATGTAACGTTTCTACATCACATATCTGTATTTATCTACTTACCCACCCATTTAGCTCGCTATGCAACCTTTCCAATTTTCCTTTCTATCTCTCCCATCCCACTTTCTATCCATCTAGCTATCTATCTACCTAGTCTGATTTATTGTAATCTAAACCATATTTATCTACTCTAGCTATTTCGCTATCTAGCTATCGACCTATGTATTCATCTGCCGTCTGTATACTCATGCGGCAATGGAAAGTATATCGATTTATGACACCCAGCACACCATGCCCACAAAATGGCAGCCCCAAAAGCCTTCGGCTTTGATAAGAGATTCCGAAGGAAGACCAAGTTGCGGACTGCCATCTACACGCTCGACTGGCGTCGGCGGATTTTTTAGAAACTTCCGACAACTAGCTCTTCCGGTCCTGGGGGGCCCAAGTTGCCAAGAGGCGGGCGCTTTTGGAGAGGCCCCAGTTGTTGACGCAGCGTGCTATGGTGAGAAGACCAAGGCTATTCATGGACAAAGCATGACCATCCCAAACACATGGGAGTATTGACGCTGGCAAAGACAAACGGTAAAAAGACGTTGTTCTTGTCTTTTCTTGCAATAGGGGGTCAATTGTGGGTGCACAGGTAGTTGTACACGTTGTGTGTGCGTGTGTCTATTTGTGGCTGTGTGTGTTCGCCTATGTGTGCCTATGTGTGCCTGCTTTTGTGTCGTTTGCTGATTGAAGGTTAGAACTCGTAGTGACGTGGACTTGGGTCATGTAGGGCCCCGTGCGTTTCACAGGCAGTGCTAAAGGAGGAGGAGCGCTCTTTCTCCGAGTCCCTGCAGGACTCACTGGGTCCGGGATATTGTGGATGGAAACCAAAATTGAAAAACGCTAGTTGGTGGGTGGACACTCCCATTCATAGCGCCTCATCCATCAGTTAGAAACAGCACATGGCACCAGTTTCCAGGCTGTTTTTCGAAGCAATTATAGAGCTCTTTCATCCCAACTGCAACTGGCGCCGTGGATTTGTCCCTCCGCAGCCTGTCATGAACATATGGGGTTGTAGCTGAACCCCAATCATTATGGAAGGGTCAGTAGGTTTCATAGGTGACAGCTCCGCCCTACCCACAGCCACTCTTGAAAGTACCATGCTGTTGCAGATGACAGCCCCTCCCAAGGCATCGCAGGGTGGAAGCAAAAAGCGCCAAAGCAAAGCCGGCAAAGCACAGCATGGCGACTGTCTCTGCTAGGTCCAACAGGATCATGCTTGTTCCTGGTTACTACCACACTGCAGGGGAACAGGGCCCAGCATGGATTCAATTGAATTTATGTTGCGATTGTCCTGCCCCCGGCAACCACAAAAGCTGGATTCTGGCTTATGTGTGCTCCACCCATCCGCCCATCCGCCCCGTAAGGACACACGGCGGCAATCCCCCACCTGCAGCAAATGAATGGCGATTGGCTTGCAAAAACTCTTGCAATGCCCAACTCAGCAGGAGAAGCAGTGAGCGCCCACTAATAATGAGTGCCATCGGGTGTTAGTGGCTATCGAGTTGTTTTTCTAAATGCTAGCAGTTCACCCTATTATAAAGACTGGTTGTGCAGTACCATACAACCGCATTCTGTTTGTTTAGGCCTCTCAAGCTGCTGGCGCTATGGAATTCACCAGGATTAGGATCTCGCACAACTTGAACTGCTGACAGGGTCGGCAAAATGGGTGTCAACACCTTCTGAGCACATCAGGAGAACAACTTCAGCGTGGCCACTTTGCTCTTGCTTCTTGGCTGCAATGCCATGTGCCTGTTTGTTTGAGGCTCGGTGCCATTCTTGAGGTGGTGCCCAAGGGAAACCCAACAGAAGCCAGGCAGTGTGGGGATCGCCTATTTTGACACACACCAAAATCGATGTGACCAAGTTATCGGGCTGTGATCTGTCGAGTCGCTTATTGGCTGTAGTTCAGAGGGGAACAGCATTCATAGATCCCTTAAGGGCAACTCAACTTTAGAGTCCCGAGACAAAAGGGCAGTAAATGCAGTCGTGAACCATGAGGAATTCAAAGTTCCTTTTCTGGGATCTTTGATGTAGAGTGAGACAAGAATCCTGTTCACTGATCCATGATTGTCCTTCATGGTTTTCACAACACTGGTATATATATATATGTATATGTATATGGCAGGGAATTTGATTAAGAACTCCCTCAAAAGTGGCTTGCGGGCGTAATTGTTTAAAGCCTCACAGAAATGAGATTCCTTAAAGGGTCCCAAATCAGAATGGCATCGATGCTCAGGGGGCCCGCTTGCACCAACTGACAATCATGTGTGCCGTCTCTTTCCTTGTATCCCAGGATCGTGGCACATTTGACAATTCTCTTGTCGGACCGCATCTTCTTCAAGGCCCACTATAGCATGAGGACAGCGCCAAGTGTGGAGCAGTCCGGCCATGGGTACCCCTCGAAGCAGGAACCTTCTTAATCGAAGGCCCACACGGGCATGTTTCAAAAAGGGAGGACCCAAAAAATTGTGTTTTTTTCTTGTTGGTGTCCCTTAAACAAAGAACTGAGAAGCATACCCTCAAGAAAGCACGTGAGAGTTTGGCAGTCGAAATAAGGGGCATAGGGCAGGTACGGGTTGCGGTTTTTGTGGCCGCTGGCAAATGCACCGCCAAAATATGGTAGTTCACTCGAAACATTGTGAGTGTTTTAGTAAGGACCCAAAGAATTTCTAGGTAGTCCCAAACTTATGTTCCGATACGATCATCCAATGCCATTTCTTGAGAGTCCAGAGCAGATGAAAATGTAACGGTAGTGACGGGGCAGTGGTTTTGCACCACGATCACCTTCCCGGGATTGTTGGGTTCCTTTGTGCGGGACCCACGGCGAGGATGTAGGCAAAACGAAAGCCTCTCAGGCTAGCCCAATAGCGAATGGATTTCATGTTGAGGTTCAATGCATGAAGGCCACTACTGCATTGTATGGTGGAAGGGGCGCAAAGATATCAATGTGTGTTGCTTTGTTGGGCTTTCAACATCGGCACATTCCAGCTGTGAATGTGGCACAACCCGAGCCAGACCTGAGAGAACCTGGTATTTCGGCTGAGGCTGGCACCCCTTGTTGTTTAGTGGGCTCTTGATGCATCCGCCATGAACCTGGTGTTACAAGTATGCACCAGGACAAAGCACCTGGAAGCATCAGAACCCTGTGTCTTCGTGGACAGGCGCTATACTGAGATGGTCTGCATGTTAAGTGGCTAGTAACCCCACTTACAACTGCTCACAGGCGTTTTAAACAGGTGTTATGTGGGGTTAACCATTTAGCAATCTTTTGGACCAAGACCTTCCAGGCCCTGAAACACCACTTCATAACCACCCATTGCCTGACTGCCGGCCTTCGAACAGCTCAATGCAGGAGCCGTTCAACGCTGCACGTCATCGTGGCTTGAGCCGCAGCGGGTTGGAGACAAACCACAAAATCCGAGACTCGTACCCATGGCTTCCAATACATTTGTGCCACCTGGAAAATCAAACGGCATTTAGAATTGGCGGGGAGTGTCACCTTGTGTTTTTTTGCCGGAGGGATGAGAAACTTTCCGAATTCCGAAATGGTGCAATGCTGGATGGGGAATTACGATGAAGCAAGCGCAATCCAAAGTATTCGCATCCAGAAGAGTCGTATTCAGTATTCTTGGTGGCTCAGCTGGCTGTGTAACAAACTCTTCGCGGAAAGCAGGACATGGAAATCGACCAAATGCTGTTCTGCTTAGCAGGGAGCTTCTGCGTCTTTCGAGGCCAAACAATAGTCTACAGCTCATAAACATCAGCAAACAGAAACAATACATTCCATTCTGAGCTCGCAAAGACGTGTTCATACTCTCAATAGATGAGTTGATCACACCGCGGTTGCAGTGGCAGGGAAACTTGGCAATATGGAAAGCATGGCTCTTTAATGTTCGCCAATGGACAAGATGCAAGCTGTTCTGAAGGTGCCAACTAAATGAAAGTATCTTCTGCGCTTGCATGACCAAACAGGGCCCCAAGGAAATGTACGCCAGGCGTTCCAGTGCTAGACGTGCTTGGATTGCGGCAATCGCTTTGCGCATGCACAGCAAAGGACCTGATATGTTGGCAATTTGATTGTGTTATCCGTCCTGTTGATGACTCTGACACGTTCTCAATCTCCCACTGCAAGGACACCATCCAAACCTTTTTCGGAGTGGATACCATTCAGGGTTCTCCCGCTCCCTAGGAGCTCATCAATTTGGGGAGCCTTGGCTGCAGAGAATCCCGTCGGCCCTCGCCGATTCTGAAACTCAGGAGGGTTGGCCGAGCGCAAGAGGACTCGTTAAGCAACACAGACCATATTTTGAAATACCCGAAGAACGGGAAGGACAAGCGGCGCGGAGACTCACGTACTATGTGCGCAGACGTTTGAAGAGATGACCTTGGTGTTCGTTTTGCGGGGTAATTGTGACGGAGTCGTGCCTTCCCTCAGGCCCAGTGCCAAGTCTCACAAATTCTCCAGATCCAAGCCGCCTGCTTTAGGGATGTGTTTGCTATGGAACTCTGCAAACTGCCACAGGTGGACACACCAACAGAGCCACTCGCCCATCCAAAAAGGAACCAACCCGACACGGAATGAGACTCTTTCTGATTGTTGTGAAGCCAAAGCAGCCAACTTCAGCCTCAACAGCAACAGACCATTGCACAAGTCATTGCTTGCTGTGCTTGAAGGTCCTCAGGCGACAACGCGCCTGATTGAGTTTGCTTGAGGGAGGGGCTTCTTTAGCGCTTGTCATTATTGAGTTTGGGGCGGAGCCATTCCGTTTTGGCAACAGACAAGTATACATCAGGGCCTACTTTTAGTGGGCATGATATGTGGACGCTCACACACAAGTTACAGGTGGCTAGCGGGCACACCCCAAATTCCCATGCGGCACATTGAATCTTACCCGTAGTGCTCAGCGCTAGATTTGCCCTTCGCCACTGCGGATTCTCGAAGTGCTGCAAGTACCCAGAAAACCCACGTGTTGCGGCTGGTTTTCTTGCAACGCTTAGGAAATCAACCCTCAAAAACAGCGAAACTGACAACTGACCTCAGCATTCTGCCCTTGTGATGCGAATGGGAGCCTCCCGGCCAAGGTTCTTCCTGGCCGAGTTCGTGTTCCTGCACTGGCACACCATCGCCATCTTGTGGACCTCCGTGAACGCGCGCGAGGCGCGCAGACGTGGAGGGGAAGGGGGGATGTGGCTGTGTGATGTTTGAGGAAACCAACTTTGGGTTGGGTTGGACTGAACAGAACTCAGCCGTTTTGAGGGCATTGAGACAGGCATGCCCCTTCCAAATCATATGGGTTGGGACAGTCACAATCAAGGCCGAGTAAGGGAAGGTTAGTAAAAGGCGTCACAACCGTAAAATAGGTGGATATCCACTTGTTTGATTCTTTGCATGGTCTTGGTTGCAGCTCTTCGTACCACGATGTGCCACGTTTGCATTATGACCCAGATGTTGTTGGCATTTTGCGCAAGGGTGTTGGATGTGACAGGCGGCAAACCGACCGGTGACGGATTGCGACTCGTGTTGGCCATGTGGAGCCCGTGATCCTCAAGTGAGGTGCCGCATTCGCTGTCCATGCCACCCTGAGAACGTATATTGCTTCCATCTAGTTGATTACGTGTAGCTCAGATTCCTGAGAGTCTGAGAGTCAGGGCACTTGACATAATTGTTTGACAGCAGTTTCCTTGGTCTTGGGCTACCTAAGAACCAATAAATAAATTCCCCCCAAGGAACGGAATTGACAGGGAGGCGGTTCCCTTGTGTGGGCAGGACGGTTTACTTGGAGCCAGACACCACGCACCTGCACCCTTGAAGAGACTGATTGATGGCTCGTTTCGGATTGAGAACAGCACTGCCTAGGCTTATCCCCCGCATAGTGATCCAGGGCTGCGCCCCCTCCCCGGACCCACAAGAAACTCAAGCCAAGGTGCTTCGAAAAACGGCAGAACCGCGATGCGATTTCGACAGAGGCCACCATGTCGATGCTGGATGACTGGCAGCTTTGCATCTACTACATGGGTCTGGCTCTCGGAGACATCGTCTTGCGTTTCTCGAAACGCTGGTGACCTGAGTAGTCAGAAGATTAAATATCCCCAAGTTAATGCTGAAATTGGCTTCAGAGTGTCCTTGTTGCTCTTTTTTTCCTGAACTGAAGCTTTTTAGGGACGCAGTGTTCCTTGAAGTCTAGGAAGTATCGTCAAGCCACTCATCGACATGGGAAGCAAGCGGCGGCGTTCTCCTAGCGCCTGCGGCACAGATCCCTCCGAGCGGCAAGAAGAGTGACGACTATCCTTGCCCAGTGCCTTTAGGTGCTCATGTTTGCATGAATCCAGCATTAAGCACATTTCCCTGGAGCGCAGTGTGACAATGGGTGGATGGGAAATGCAATCCCCTATACAATTTCTCTTGGGACGCGACCCAACTCAACATGGCCTAGACGACCTAAATACATTTGACTCACTTGACCTAGGTACTTGGAGGTCGCAGGGCCTCCTTGCCATAAGATGGAGGTTCTGAGGCTCGTTTCCTCGGGTGTGAATGTTTCTCCAATGGGAGGACCCCTTTTGATTGACATTTAAAGATTTAAAAGGACCCCACAAGAAAACTGGTCGTTAACTCATTCTGTGTTGGTAGTCAGGGATGAACTAAGCATTTGTGCGACAAAGTGACCTCATGCGACTAGGACTAGGAGGATTTGAAACATATTTTTTCCGACTGGCTACGGGCGGAAGCGCTGCCATTGCGCCATAGTCCCACATGATATTTTGTGCCCTAAAGAACCTGGCTCAGCATCTGCAGGCTGCCTATGGGGGGGGAAGCAAGCTCACCATGATGTAGGTCCTGTACTTGGTTGGTTTGTTTGTAAACGTTGCATATCGATCACCCCGCCCAGTTGGAATGCTCTACATCGCCGTTTGCATGCTGCAGATCAAGCACGGGCTTCCAGCTTTGGGCAACAACGGCGTGCAGCTCAAGAAGCTTACCCTCTTCTCTCCCACCTCCATCTACACGGAGACCTGGAGAAAGACGGAGAGGGCCAGTTAGTTGGTTCCTGTTGGAAGGAAACCACTGTGAGACCAACAATGCGAAGGATGCCTTATTTGTTTCGGCAAGCGCCCATCAAGCTTAACTTTAGTCGGGGGACTGGGCTCCTCAAAAGGCTTAAGGAGATGCATACCTGGCTAGGGGTTGCCTGAAACTCCCTTGTTGACAGGGAACGACAGAGCAGGTTCCCAGCAAACGTGGCAAATGGCCGTGCATACTTGTTCAAAAGACAAGGCAGTGAAGTCGAGAGGAAGCAAGCATCACAATGTCCAGACATTTGTGTTGCCCCTTTGCCATCAACCACTTGAAAAACAGATGCCAATCTTCCGCCAACCTCGTTCCTGTCCTAAACGCAAGCCATGAAGCCAGCCCTGGACAAACCTCCAACCCTAGCAACCCAAAACCCAACTCAGCCAAAATAGAATGCAATCAAGGAGTTGCAAAAAAAAAGGAAGAAGAATACATGCATAGCATGAGGAAAGCAACAAGCATCACAACCGAATTATCATGTTGCAACATGCTCCTTGTGTGGTTCAGCCTTGCAACGGCGAGAAACAAGACAGCGCCGAGCCTTTGACTTGCCTCGCATTTGCACAACAAATGGCATGCGGTCACTTGAGTGTGACGTGCGACCAGGAGGGTTTGTTGACAAGACACCCAGGATACGCCCGAGAAGTGTTTTATCCCGGATTATGATGACATGCCTCATGATCTCGGAACTTCATGATCTCAACCTTGTGATTTTGAGATGGGCTCCTCTACCCCGTCTTGATGGCATTCAGTTGTTTGCTTGGGAGGCAAGCGGTAAGGTGTCCGCAGACCCTTTAAACTCACCGTCTCGCCGGCCACACCTGAGCCAACGGTCTAAGGAGAAGTTCTTTTACTACCTCTTCATCGTTCATTACAACTTACCCTTCGTGGAGGACATTCGCATCATTGTGGACTGGACGGTGGCGCAAAGCTCAGTCTGGGGGATGGATTGATGCTGCATCCCCAAGAAAGCCTGCGGCAGCGCCCAGACACAGCCAGATGAGCAGTTAGATCTATGCACCGTACAATGAAGCTGCCTACTTGCAAGTGTTTGCACCACATAAACGGTGGAAGTTCTCACTGGCCCAAAGACAAGACAAATGGTCCCAAAGGGGTACAGTTGGGTGAAAGTACTTGCCGCAATTCCATCATGTTGGTTAGTCGTTCCCTTTGCTTGCCGTCACCAAGCATGCCACATTGAGTTGAGCTGTCCATGTTGGACAGTCAACAAAGACCTGCAGCATAGCAGCCGTACGTTGGCCTTGTGGTACAGATCAGGCATCTCTCCTTGCAGTGGTGGAAAAAGTTCAGCTGCATTGATGGTCGGTCACAAGTTACCTTTCGGCAGCAGTGCGGCGGAGCCGCGTCATGCAGAACCCGACAGAGCTTCTTCAACCATATTATGAACAAATAATGAGTGGAGAGCGTGCTTCTGCACAACGTGGTCGTCGTGGGCTACAAAGTGCTTGGCCGCCTCAATGTCCTGGCTGGGCCCATTGCAGACAGTGGCCGTGGAAGTGCTGGATGCGCTGGTTGGTGAAAGAGACGAAGGCTTAGTCGTGAGAAGGGCGCTGCGGACGGGAGTCTGACACAGCACCGGCTCCAACGAGAAGCTCAGTTTGCCGGGACTCAGAGAGCTTCTTGTTGCCACAGGACCCTTGGGCAGTCACGCACAGAGGGCTCTTTCAAAAGCAGGAACCACGAGCGACCGGCGGATCATGCCATCATCAGCTCCAGGCCGGCGCGAAGAATGGAGCCAACGCCGGGCGTCGGGAATCTCAAGCGCAAGGGCCAACAGTGTTGTTTGGGACCCGAGGACCCGATTGACACCTTTTGGCAACGATTGCTCCGCTTTCTGGGGTTGCGGATGAGACGACGCACCCCACACCCTGCCTTGAATCTCAGGGCTACCAAGGGTTGCTTCTGAAGCCATGTTGGCAGCCATAGTCTTAATCTCGCTGCCCATCCCAGAGAGATGAAGAGCCTGAAGAATTCCAGACCCCAGTTGTTGGAACCGGGCGCAGGGCGAGTCAACCAAGAAACGTAATATCATGGAAAAGCTGACGTTGATCAACGACGACTTGGAGGTGGTTTGTTCCTTTCTGCGCCAGGTGATCTACCAGACGAGGTCCGAGGGAGCAGCTTCACGGCTGGAGACTCCGACAGTTTATGACGCGGTGCGGCTGAACAAGCTTGCGCTTCCAACTGCCAGGGTTCCCCTGAGCCTACATCGCCTCAACTCCATCACGTTTCACACATGGAAAAGCAAGAGGTAGAGAATGCAGCGCAAGGGGCCTGGGCCATCGCGTCGTCCAACACGTCTCAACCCATGAAACATTCTCCGTTGTCTCGGAGGAATACCAAGCTGAGTACAATCTACACCACACTTTTTTCACAGGTATCACTCGTCGCTGCCAATCTCTGGCGCTCGCGTTGCCGCACAGAACGTCTTTCAGCCTGCAACAGCCCCACGTCTCCCCCGTCAAAATTAGCCGACAGTGTAACGGACGCCAGGACCCGGTTGAAGGAAGCTTCCTCAATTCTATTGTCTGGAGGACCGCGCACCCAGATGGCTGCTAGGTTATGACGGATCGCACATTTGCGAAGAAAAGAAGAAACTTTACATTGTTGACGCACTGACACTGACACGGGCAGAGCTACAAACGGGAGCTGTGAAGGTTTGAGGAGACACGCAGCGTAGCGTGTGAATGCAGTCGCAATTTGGCGCAGATCCGGCATCTCGGTTTCAGCTGCTTCAATTTCCTTGTTCTTCAGGCTCAGGCAATCGAGAATCGAGAGCACGTGCACTGCAACATGCCTCATTGTACGCATGTTTTGGGTTCTTGGCAGCGCCCTATAAAATAAGCTGTTTTGAAGGGAAAAAGACATCGCCCATTTCGGGGTTACCCCTTTGCAGACTGACCCACGGTCAACAGTTCCAAGCAGAAGGGTAAAAATATGCGGCTTGACCGGCAGTTTGCTGAAGGCATTCGCTGCGCTACTTGTGACTTTCGCCAGACATTGATCTCCTTTCTCATCTTTCTCATACAATCCTGACAATCGCCGAATCGCCATATTTTGGTGACAATCGCCGAATCGCCATATTTTGGTGACACTGCGAGAGGGTTGAGTCCCAGAGACCTTTGGGCCTGGACTCCGTGACAAAGGGCCGAGTTCAAGATTTGGAATATGGTTTCGTGAATTATGTGCTTGCTTTTGGGTTTACAAAGATGTACGAATAGTGAATCTTAGCCAGTGATCGGAAGCCGCGCCTTGCTGTGCCAAACAATAAGTACAAGGATCTCAGAATGCCCCAAACTAGGGTATACAGGATCCAGGTCTGAGGGCCCCCCCAGCCCCCTTCCTCCTACTGGTTGGTAGTATTGGCTTGGTTTCGTTTGATTTTGTTTTGGGTTAACAACATGTTGACATTGGCTGATTTCGGGTTGGGTTAGGCTTGGTTGGTTTGGGGCAAGGGTTAGACGGTTTAGGTGGTCGCTTTGGAGTTGATTTGGGGTTGGCTTAGGCTGGTTTGGAAACTTTAGGTGGTTTTAGGGTTGATTTAGGGGGGAGGTATTTGAGGGTGCTTTGGGGGTTTGGTTGGTTTAATGATTTAGGGGCGGTTTAGGGTTTAGAAGGGTTTGAAATTAGTTGGGTTTGGGAACCGTAGTTTCTTGGACATGCCATTGGGTGGGCAGGACAGCTACTTAACAAAGCTACAAACAAGCTGAGCATTTGGAACGCTCGAACTCTTTTGGGGAAATGGATGTGTCAAAGTCGGGAAACACAAAAAAGTCACCGGCAGGGCTTCACTCGTTTTCAGTTTTGGTAGCACCCTTTCAGGATGATTGGCGGGCTTCACGTCAGCTTGGGCATCCCCTGTCCTCGCTCCACATAACCGAATTTGTGCCGTCTACTTTTGCCCTGCCGAAATGCTCTTGCGATTCCAAAAGGTGCTTATTCGAGGGCCCAGCTTTGGAGAGTTCCATGAGCGTTGGGTTGAAAATTTGATGTCCATCCAAAGTGAAAGATCACCCTTCACTGACCTTTCTAAGGTGCCCACCAGCCTTGACCTCTGGATGTACTGGCATCTTGGATCTCGAATTGGGTTCCCCCAGTTCAGTCTCCGTGCCATTCAATCTTCCTTTGAAACACAGTGCACAGCGGGTCCTCAATTTTCGGGCGACGCCCATTTGCAACAATGAAGTTGCTGCGGCGTCGTTCGTTGCCAGCCAGTTTCCTTGACTCAATTTGTCCTGTGCAATCGAGCCTTGCCTATGCGCGACTTTCTGGTTCTTGTGTCCTGCATAATGCTGCCCTCATACTAATAAACTGGGGTTGATGAATATGGGGTAAACATTATGGATGTGTGGGTGTGCGTTTTGAGGCCGCCCTTTTCAGGTTGGTTTACCAAAAGCACACATATGGCCAGGAAGTTCAATAAGACATTTCCTCCAAACAAATCCTCCACCTAAAGAATGCCAATTTGATGGACAAGTAACTCCTATATATTCTGGAACGAGCAGTTTTTCTTGCGGTGCCTTTTTCTTGCGGGGCCTTTTGGGGTAACACCTTGAACCTCTCAGCTACCGATACGAATCGTTTGGAGAGGACATGAAGTACACAAGAGGACCACCCAAACCTTCCGGTAAAGTTCCATTCGCTTGCATGGACAATTTATTCAACCGCCTCAGAGGGGGTGATTTGAGACTCGGCAATGGCCTGCTGCTTATCATACCTTGCCACCAGTCCAGGTTTTTGCGTAACTCATAAGAAAAGGGGATCCAGTTCAAGGCAGAGAGTTTTTCGGGTCCGTATCGGCATACATGAACTGGTCCGGGATCCATTGATACATCGCTTGAGCACAAGCATTGACAAACATGCTTTGTTAATTTAATGATGTGTTTCTGATTCCGCTTACGGCATGAACGAGAGCTCCGGTACGAAAGGCATCCCATTGCTAAGCTGAGCTTTACAGTCAGTCTTTTGGCTCATCGCCTGTCTTTGTGCTTCAATGCACCGCAGATCACTGTCATAGATTCAAGGCATCGTTTGGGCAGGTGCTACGGCCGTGTCGCCAAGCGAGGGAGACTGGGTCAAAATACATCGCAACAATGATTCGAACAAAGCGCACACCCGCACCCCAAACAGATGCCAGAAGCTAGAGCAGCCCATCTCGAGGCACTGTTCTTGGCGTGTTTTGCCGTGATTTGCTGCAAAGGACCAAGCTGTTTGTTCCATTGAGTAAAGGTGTAGGGAAGCTAGTTGGCCCAAAACTCCTGCACGGCATGAGGTTTCCATTCCACAGCATTCAGATTCCCGAAAGATTCTAGATTTTCTCTGAGGCCCCGGTTCACCGAACATTTTGTAGTGGCAGCGTGGCAGACGCTGGTGCCTGTGAAGCTTTCAAGCCTCCGCAATTCAGAGGTGGCATGTTTTGCTGTGGTGTGGCATCCAAAGAAAGGAAGCCCGCGCTTGCAGGAAGGTGGAAGATGCGCACACTGGCTTCTACCGCTCAAGGCGAAGAGGGCTGTTTGTCCACCGAGTTTGGTTCATCGCATTTAGCCGCGCAGAGTTTAGGCCGTTCGCCTGTGTCAGTCTCACTTGTCTAAGTTGATCCTGGGCTTCCTGTCAGATACATTTCTCAGGACTGAATACAATGGGATCCGCCAAGAGTTTTCTCACAGAACCGCTGTTTGATAAAGCCAATCTACACGGAGCAATTGGCTTGCTTGTAGATTCAAGCGTTTGTGATCCAGCACCTGTGTCCCCAGAAAAGCCAAACGAGGCGCCAGGAGTATGAAACAGTAATTGCAGTCTTTGTTGGCAGCCAGGGGTTCAACACAGATCATGCCGGCATTTCTTTAGCACTTGCTGCTTCTTGACAGCATTTTGCCACGCCTTGCGATCATATGCCAGGCACGTCATGTTCGTCCGCGGGCAGTCATACTATGCGGAAGAGCGAGATTGGTTTGCTTCCTGGCGGCAAGTTCCGAGGTGGATTGTCCCTGACTTGATTTTGGCTTTGAGATAGGGAAACCCCAGAACAATTTGGCTTCCTGTCAGTATCGAAGCTCTAAACAATTGCCGCTGAATGATCATTATTGATGCCCATCGACGAAGGCTGCTTTGTTCGCGAGGCATACACTGGCATTATACGTTGACTAGTAACTCTCATGGCAGATTCCTCATCATGATTCATGGGGTGCCCACAAGGTTTGGTCTTGTCATTGTTTGCCTTCAAACATGGCAACCCATGCACGGAGGGCTCTATCAGAACAGGGATCAGATCCAATAAAGGCTGTTGTCGCATGCGGCGACGTCTATTTTCTAAACTTGCATGAGTTACAACTACTTGCCTGGTGTATGCTTCCAATGCCTGCACGGGACTTGCGGCCGGAGGTGCTACCTGGGTGTGTGTTTAAGATTATGGGGCCCACAAAACATGGCGGAGTTCCTTGTGTTTCCCCTTTGAACAAGCCCTACAAAAGGATGCCCTCAAAACAACAAACACACACACACACACACAAACACACACACACACACACACATGCCACACACACACACATACGCGGGCACACAGCTTCAGGCTCAGCTTGTTGCAGTTTTCTGTGGCAAATGTTTTGTTGGGAGCTTTTGCCCCCCCCCCCCCCACGGCTTGCGCCCTCAACTCGGTAAATTGAGGGTCACAGCCATGCAGATATCTTCGCCCATGCTATCAGATTCACTCGACGAATTGTTGTGTCAGTTGGGTGGTTTTGGGACAAACGCGGAACCCTTTTCCTGCCAGCTCTCCTGGTATTTAATCCACTGGAAAAGCTTATCAGTCAGGTTCCTATTGAGAAATGATACCACATGCACGACAGTTGGTCGCGGGCAATCCACAGATGTTTGAGGGATTTTCCCTCCGTCTTTCAGGAGAAGATCTACAACGGCTGGGCCATACTCCTTGCAGTGGTCTTGGTGATCCTCATGCCCATCATCATTTTCTCCCCCATCTCGCCTTTCCCAAACACTGCGCCTCAGCGAAAGAGCTGGCCAGGATCGGCGGGTAGTCAGCAAAGATTTGTGCGCCCATTGTTGCAAGTCAGGATGTAGGACTTCGTTGGGAGAGTGAAAGAACATTCACTTGACAACACGCACACGCACACACACACACACACTGGAGGCGATAGGTTCACTCGCAGAAATGATACCCTTGACTCGTCCGAAAGGAACAAAGCTCAGAACAGAAAAATGGCATCAGGCCGGCACGCGGAGTTGATCAGACTCTGTACTCCGCCAGATTGCATAGCTTTTGCCAGGCACAGTCTGCAATCTGGCGCCGTGCCCCTCTGCAGGACTAGCGCACATATAGGTCTTGCAGGACCGGAAGAAAGCGTTTAAAATCGCAAAGAGATTGGCTGAACCTAAAAGGGGCCTGGGGGGAGGGCCTCAGAGAAACCTGGTTCTGAAGGGTCTGATCTGAGGCACTGGCTTCTGTGAAGGCATCGAGTTGCATTTTTTTCGGTATGTGACCTGTCCCTTGCCCGCGCGGGGAATACTTGACACCTGCATGAAATCTCCCGTGACCGGAGCCCATCCAGAAGCGGACACAGCAAGTGCGGATATCGGGGCTGATCACACTGACGTGGATTTGGCCCCCTCCCTCAATCGCCGTTTGCTTCGTGTTGCCCCAGAAGCGGAGCGAGGCCGAGCGCAGCAATGTGCATCCTGTTTCAGACTTGCCCACGTGAACCATTTCCTCCACACTCCTTGCTCAAACTCGTTTTAGTCGAACAGTTTAGCCCTTGCTCCTCAGGGAAGTTCAAAGCGTGTCTGCGTGGCGCCAGGCGGCAGGACGTGCCTAATGGGGTTTGTGTTGATTCCGTGTTCCCTTGCTATTGTGCAGTCGCGTCAAGGGTGTCGTTTGATTTCTGCCAGCGAACCTCGCGCCTCACGTGTCAGCGTAAGCCGGAGTTCGATGCGATCCCCGTCAATGCGGTTCATGTGCTTGCTTGCATTGCTGCGCTCTTTGGTTGGACCATGAAACACAGCAGATTGATGGCCTCTCTGTGTTCCTAAAATGCTTCTAGGGCCTCTATAGATCTGGCACGCACACGCTCCCGTATGAGCGAAGGGAGTGCGCTCTCCCAAGCCAAGCGAGGGCCAAAGAAGCATCGCTGCTGCTTTTTATGGCTGTGGCTGCGATTCATGTTCGACTGAAAACGAAGTCCGACTGGGCCCAAACGTGGCATGACGAAATCACCACCCCTTCAATGGTTCCCTGCATTTCTAAAAATGCTTCCAGAAGAGATCTTGCAATTTCCGAAGATGTCCCTCCAAGAGAGACTCCTGCGATTAGGCTCGCTTGTCAGGTAAGCCGCCTTATCAGGCAGAGATGGAAACATAGGTTTTGTGTTGCAACTTCGCATGCCTGTGCTCACACCTGGTCAAGTTCTTTGTGACAAAGTCTTCATCAAGGGTTTCATCTTCGGCCACGCTCATCTTTCCGCTGCAGCAAGCGCCTGAAGAGTTTCATGGGATCTTGGCAACCCTGCCAACATCCAAAAGGCTTCATTTGCTCACATTCGAACTCGGTGTCAAAAGTCCACTGAAGTCCTGAAATTATTCAAGTCGTCCCTTGTAAAAACGTAGATCAGCTATGCTTCAGAAGATTGGAGTTCTCACTCAAGCCCATCTCTTGCAGCTACTTTGCAAACCGGCGTGCGTGGGGCAGTTTTGTGTTTGTGACTGTGAGTCGCATCTTGAACGTGGCGCATTTGCCTGTCTGTGCGCTTGTGAACATTAATGTGTGTGTCTTTCCTAAGCGCAAACATCTACCGAGGCACCCCAGGATGATCGGCCCATGATGTTGAACCATTTCTCCATCTTGAGACCGTTTGAACAGCCAACACTGCTGTCACCGATGGGTGTGAATAGAGAGTGCCCATGCTTGGCGGTCCGTATGTTTAGGGTGTTTAAGAAGGAAACTTTGCATTTTGGAATAGTCACGTATTGGCAAGCGCAGGTGAGGCAATAAACAAGCCAAAAGGAAAGTGAGTACTTAGAGTCCCACAGACACAAATCCAAGACCCACACCACGCTGGGCTCGGAACTCGCGAGGTGCTGGTGGAGCAGGCCCAGCTCACCTTCGCAATGACGGTCGCAACCTCCTGCGAGGGCGCCGCCTCCTCCCAGCTCTGCAGGCAGAATTGTTCTTTTTCTGGAACCCCAAACACGCCAGATACAGTGCCTTTTACTTGGCGATCCCTCATTCCTAGGTTGTGGAATATTTGAAAGATGTTGTATTTCTCTCGCGGTTCTTGCACGGTTTGGGGTCCTTGGGAGCAAAGGCTGGTTTTGCGGCAGTCGAAGATGTAATTTGTCTTGCGGTTGGAGGAAAAAGCATTTGTTTCGTCCAAACAGGCACCCAGCCGGGGCTCAGCACTCCAGGCAAAAAGGTAGTGGAATCCCAATCAGCAGGTTGGGTACCAACCGCGGTTCCCTTTAGAACTGACTTTGCCCGAAGGCGTAGCGAAAGGTTCTTTGGAAAGAAAGGGTTTCTCTGCTTGAGCCTGACATAAAAGTGCTCAGCATTGCGAAGCTCCGTGGAGACGCAGCCTTGCATGTCGGATCGCTCTGCCGCGGTGCCTTGCGAATTTTGTACGTTGCCGCCGGACTGCAAGGATCGATTTTTCTACGTAGTGTGCAAAAAGCGCCTGTCGGATCGCTCTTGCTGTGGCGCCATGCAAATTGTCTACGTTGCCAACGAGCCCGTGCAAATGTTCTACGTCGCCGACGAACTCGCTGCGGGGATCGCGCGTGCCTCACAGCGGTGCCGCGCGAAGTCTCCGACCTTACAATTCTTTACAATCTGCTCAACGTTGGTGAATCCGGGGTCCATCATTGCAGACACGGGGGTCCTGTAGGCAAGTCTGGTAAGCCCATCAGTGTCCAACAGTCAAGGCAAATCTCGTGTTAGCGGGTGGCCCGAACGTTGTGAAGCCGAGCTGGTTTGAGTTCCGCCGCGGTTGAAAGGTGTGTGGAGGTCAGATTTCACTGCGGTGCTTTTTTCAAATGGCGAAGGCACACCCAACAGACTTGTGGGCCAGGGTAGCAGGCTGCATCTTGACCAACGCAGAGGGGATTGCTGCTAAGATCTTGAACGCAGCGTTAGACGACGACGACCACGACAACGACAGCGACAACAACGACGACAACCACAACAACGACCACGACAACCACAACAACGACCACGACCACCACCACCACCACAACCACAACCACCACAACCACAACAACAACCACAACAACCACAACAACCACAACAACAACAACAACAACAACAACAACAACAGCAGCAACAGCAACAGCAGCAACAGCAACAGCAACAGCAACAGCAACAGCAACAGCAACAGCAACAGCAACAGCAACAACAACCACAACCACAACCACAACCACCACCACCACCACCACAACCACAACCACAATCACAACCACAACCACAACAACCACAGCAACAACAGCAGCAGCAGCAACAACAACAACAACACCAACACCAACACCAACAGCAACAGCAACAGCAACCGCAACAGCAACAACAACAACAACAGCAGCAGCAGCAGCAACAACAACAACAACAACAACAACAACAACAACAACAACAACAACAACAACAACATCAACAACAGCAGCAGCAGCAGCAACAGCAACAGCAACAGCAACAGCAACAGCAGCAACAGCAACAGCAACAGCAACACCAACAACAACAACAACAACCACAACAACCACAACAACCACAACAACAACAACAACAACAACAACAACAACAGCAGCAGCAGCAGCAACAACAACAACAACCACAACAACCACAACAACCACAACAACAACAACAACAACAACAACAACAACAACAACACCAACAACAACAACAACAGCAACAACAAAGTAGTTTTGTTGGCTGAGTGCCCCTCAGCTAGGCACCCGCGTAAACGTGGAAAGACAGCCTTGAGACAGCATAGCCTCGCAGCAAGTCCAGGAGCAGGAGTTCTACCATCAAGGGTTAGACCTAGCGAAACATGTTTTTGTATATGTATGTGTCAAGATTGTCTCTTTAAACTACCACACCCACACTGTGGATGGACGGACAAAAATTGAGATGGATGAACCTCCATGAATGCTGGTCTGGCTCTTTGCTCCCGGGTCCGCCCAACTACTCCCACGTCGCTTGGACCTTTAAGTACTAAATAGCCTATAGTTTGCAGCTTCATTAAAAAGAGAAAAAGCCGGGAATGTTTAATGTGGCTTTGCAGTTGTTTTTAAATGCACCCACGCAAGGTTTAAAAAAAGAGCAAGCACACACCCATTTATCCCCAGAAACCCCAAGACACACAAAACCAACAAACCAACACACATCTTTTGTCAGCCAGTCCCTTTTCCCCGCCAGATACGTGGAGCTGGAGCTTTTCAGCGCACCGGCAGTGCAGATCCAACTGGCGAACCAGCAGCAGAGGATCCAATACCTCCAGCCAGGGGCCGAGGGGTGAGAGCTCAGCAAGCTCAGGGCAAGGCGATGTGGTCGACTGCAAGCTGAGTCGAGATATATCCATAAAAATGGAAGGGAAAACGCTGGACCCTTTCACTGGCAGTTTACTGCGATGTTTGTCCCTGACAAAAGATTGCGGCCAATCCAGAACAGCCTTGCACAAGCGGCGAGGCTCGTTTGTCCCGCGTTTTGCCGAGGGACAACCCGCGAGTGAATACGGATATCGACATCCAGGACATCCATTGGCCTTGGTACTCCAAGGCGCCTGTGCGACCCAGTTGGGCAAGAATTATTCAAACAATGAGCCCCTGGCCTGTCTAAAAGCGGCCCAACAGAAGGTTGTTTAAAAGCAAATGTGTAAGGAAAGGCCTGGCAACGTTTGTTTTTGATGGGCGGGAAATGAACAGGTTTGTCTCTCAAGAGCGGAACCGTATGGCGTCGGCTTGCGTGGTGTTTGCATTTGGGTTTGGGAATTCGGGTTTTTTGATGTCCCAGCTTGCTGGCTAGCCAAGGTGGGTTGCCACTATCGTAACCATCTTTGGGGACAATTGCAAAAAGCCAAGCCTATTCTTGACAACTTCCCGGTGGTGGATGAGGTGTGTGTTTTTTGCTAGGGCCAGGGCTAGTTTTTGGTTTGCTGCCCGCATCCCCAGCCTCACTTGGCCCTGCGTTTGCCTATTGGTGTCTGATGAGGTGGCAGTTGTGGCTGGGTGGGCTGGCTTAGATCTGGATGAGGGCAGGTCTTGGGGTGGATGGGGGTTGATTTAGGCGCAGCAGTTGGGCGGGTTTAGGGTTGACTTTGGGTTTGGGGTTGGCTTGGCCCAGCTGATTTTGTGCTAGGTGAGCGTAAGGCTGCTTTTGGGTGTTGCAGCCGCCTGCATAATTCTTGACATGGGTCTGGGTAGACCCATTTGAATACCGGGTTTTGATTATGATTGACTTGGACGTGGGGTCGCCTATTGGCTCTGACTGGGTGGCGGTTGGGAGTTGCTCGTGGCTGGTTGAACTTAGGCGGGGTTTAGGCTGGCTGAGATCTTCATGAGGCCAGGTTTGGGGATGTCAGCTGCTGTTGGGCGGGTTTAGCGTTGACTTTGGGTTTGGGTTGGCTTGGAGCTGAATTGTGTTCGCAAATCATGAGAACAACTTGGATTCAGCTTTGAACTAGGGACTGTTCAACGCTTTACGCTGCTCGCGATGTTCGAGTGGCACGGGAATGGGGGGGGGCGATGGCACAAATATTCATGACTAGCATGGCAAACTATGGCAAGCGGATCTCTGGCTTGGCACAGGATGCGCTGGTCGCGTCGCCGGCCGTCATTGACGAGGTTCAAAACATCCTCAGCCAGGCGGTTGCATCGGCTGTGCTCACGAGTTTGCCTCAAGACTTGGACGTTCTAATTGGGGGTCGTTCCACATGTCAGGCTTATCCGTGTGTCCCTTCAAAAGCCATCCACCAAAAGTCCGTTCCTCATCTTACTTGAAATATGAGTCATGCCGTTTAGAGCTGCATGCCACACCAACAGATGTCGACGGGTGATTTCAGCGCTTACTTCTTCCCGGCAGAAAGTCTGCAATGGTGCAAGAATTTGTATTTGTATATATTTGTGTGTATGCGTGTGTGTGTGTGTGTGTTGTTCAGAACCCAGTGTCCAAAACGATTAGTCAGCCAAACCAGGGCGTGCTTTGACTGGGAATATCATAGCACTGCCCAAGTTCAAGTCCGCCTTGTTGCAAAAGCTGGGCGGGCTTCTCAAACTGCTGGAGGTGGACCCCATTCGGTTGATGCTTAAGGGGAGCCACAATGAGCCCCCATGTATCAGTCTCAATCAAATACCGCTTTACAAGCAGATCATAATCAACAAATCGAATCCCTTTTCAGCAAAACAATCGAGGGATAATGTCAGGTCCTTTGCCTTTCCCAAAGCGGCACGAGGCGTCAGCCTGAAGGGGCTTGGACCAAGCATGGAAAGACCAACCAGGATCCATCTGCGACTGTTAGAGAGTGAGTTGGGTTGCCTGATATAGAATGATGTAGGTGTGCCTGCGTCCATGGCGGCATGGATGTTGATAGCCCATTGTGTACCCAGTACATGTGTATATATATATATATATATAAATACATAGTATGTATGTATATACATGGTGCAGCCCCTCCTTGGCATAGTAAATGCAATGTCACGGATGGGTGCACCAGCTGGGATGGATGAAGCTCCATGCAAAATGCGATAGACCACCTACTCTGTGTTGTGGTGTGTGTTTTGCTGCCCCTTTTTTTGGATGGTCTCGATTTTCCGCTTGGCGGTAGATTCCAAGCGCTGTTGGCAGATCCACGAGCCCAGCGGGCCGGCGGTGGTGGTCGCCTTTGCTGCTGGG
>CAUJNA010003458.1:235000-245000 GCA_963377175.1 Effrenium voratum | reverse complement strand
ACTTGAACACCATAGGAAGGGGAAACACGCTCGCTTTCAAGACCACTGAAGGCACCCGTGGGTGGCAACACCTGAATCGGGGAGTGTCAAAAGTGACACTAGGGACGTAGTGTTCATGGATCGGATAGTTCCGACGAACTCTGGCAGCTTTCTACCGGTGCGGGCTTATGGACATGCATTCCGAGAGCCTGACGTCTATCCCAACGGATCGTAACAAACCACATTCAACGAAGAACCTGAGGCGCAGATTCAGGGGGAGACACACACTTGCCAGCGATGGCTCGTTGAAGAAGCACCCGATCTCGGAATTCCAGAAGCACCCCTTTAGGATAGAACCATTTGAAGAGAAGTCAAGTCTCCGGCAAAAGGCGGACAGCCACCTCTGGCCCGGGGCTGAAGAGCAAAGGCATTGCCAGCAGAGCCATCTGACAAAGCCAAAAAATTAGGTTTTCTTGCTGCTCCAAAGATCAGTTCAATCATCTCGCTTAAATCATTTTACCGCCATTGGGAGCCATGGCTTTGGACGACGCCGGCCCTGGCGTCACCGACGAAAGTGATACAGACAGAACGTGCCGCTACTGCCTGGGCGGGGAGGACGGGCTTTTGGAAGCCTGGGTTGCAAAGTGCGTTTGTCAGACAAGACGAGAAGCGGGGAAGGAGCTAAGCAGCAGGAATTGTGTCAAAAGCGAGTTGTGTTTTGGTTGCGTTTGCTTATTTCCCTTCATGACTCAAAGGAGGCCACTTTAAAGTCACACAATGCGTAAAGGATCACTTTTCCAACAAAATGAGTTTTGCGCATTCTTCGGTACAATGTGCGTGTTCCACGGAAACTCGCAATGTGTCAGTGTGGTCTATATAATAAATGGGTTGGTTTAAGATGCTTCAAATGTGTGGCCGGCATCACTCCTAATTGCTGTTGGGATCGACTTGCGTCATAAAATATGTGCGCTTGAGGCAAGCTGCTGGAGTCATTTGATGCCGAAGAATAGGTTTCTTTTTCCAAGCATTATTCCTTGGCACCATGTTGGTCTGGGATTATTCAAATGTGATTTTGCACAGCCTGCTTTGCCTTGACAGTCCTTGCGCCATATCATTGTCATCAATCGATGATATTTTTTGAGCCTCAAGCCGCTGAGCATCATTGTCACGTTGTTACACGTCCGGACGGACCACCTTTCGTACATCATGCGATGTTCAAAAATATGCAACCAACATGTATTGGATGTGAATAGCAGAGTAGCAGATCCACAAAGTACACTCCAAAATGAAAGGCGCGTGCTTGAAGCAAGCTCCGCTCAGAACAACTCAAATTGTGTGACCTTGCTCAGAGCTAGCTTCTGTAGGCCATAAATTTGCTGGCTGACTGCCTCCGGTATGTCCGGAGTCCCAACTAGGAATGAGACACCTGCCCTCGCTGCAAACCGTTTGTGACAGGAAGAGGCTTGCGTCGCAAGTGAATTGGCCTGGTCTTCTTGGCCTCTGCTTGCCCAATGTGGAAAGTTCCATGGGCTTGGAGGCAATATGCTGGTCTTTGCGCATTTGCCTGCACAGCTAAATGGTTGAGTTTGAGCTTTCCGCGGCACGGTGCCCAGAAAACGCTTCGCCTCAGCGTCTGTGCTTCAGCCAAGTCACACACATTCAAATGACAAGTTGTCCTCTCTTGCTCTTTAGTGGCAAAAGCGCAGCCTCTGGAGGTCATGCGGGTTGGACATGTTTGCTTGCGTCACGCCAGTCGCGAGGTAGTTATATCTGTCCGTTGCGATCTATTGGTGATTGCAAAGCGTTGCGTGCGCTGTGTGGACCAGTGGAGCCATACATGCAAAGATGCGCCCTATACGTTTGGGTGCAAATACTGGTCAAGCAAGTACTGGAGCACAGCTTGCTATTTACAGTGCGCGCCGCTCTTTGAATCGGACAGAGGACTGCAACCACAATCTGCTGAAGAGATACCAGCATTAACAAAGTCTGTGTTGATTAGGCCTTGTAACTCACCATGAGCATGTTCAAACCTGCAGGTGCCATTCGTTGGTTTTGGAAAGCACCACCCAAAGGCGTCTGTATGTTTAGAAGGTTGTTTAAAGACACGTTGTGTCTATTTTGCCAGAGAGTACCTTGTTTCTTACTTTTTTAGGGAAGCCAAAGGCAAGCCTGCCATTGAGGAGTTTGCCTATTTGAGCCAAGCTCAAAAGTTGTTTATATTTTGAGGAGCCATTGAGGAGTTTGCTATAAACCTGTTCCGCCCAACCCTGCGCGGAGGAGGGAGGCTTCATCGACCCCTGCGCCTGCAGCGGCGGGCAGCGATGGGTGCACTTGGACGCTCAGCGGCCGGGACAGTTTCTGGGCGGGAGGATGAGGAGCAAGGTCGGGGTCACCCGCCCCCGGATGAATACACCTTGCAGATGGGCATTTAATGTGCAAGCAGCAATACTGAGATTGTGATTGTTCGGGTTCTGGTTGCCTCTCGATTGGGATTCCCGTGTTTTGTGAGCCGCCCTAGTCAATCAATGGAGGGCTTGTTTGATCGGCATGCTGGATTTACCAGGGTTGGCCGTTTTTTGGCCTTGGGGTGGGGCTGGATCTTTAACCACCCACTTGGGTCAGCACTCGTACCCCCACCCCAGATGAATCTCAGATGACTGTTTGAGCCATTTGGAGGTTCTAGAATTCTAGAATTCCATTACGTCCTTGCAGTGTTTAGTTCGGGATAGTTGTTTGTTGTCTTTATCTGAACCTTTAACTCGAGATTGATTCACAATTCTCCCAGCGTCCTTTTGTCCAAAACAAGGATATCGCGGGGGAGAAATGGAGCGGGCTTGGCTGGAATTCGAGGTTCAGTTCTCGACTTGAGAATTCTACGGGCGAACCAAGAGCGCTTTCCTGAGGCGGCACAGGGGCCCAAGGCCAGCCTTTTCGGGGATCATTTCAGTGGGGAAACATGTGAATAGTGGAATCACCTACTCCTAGATGAATCGCGAATGGCGCGCAAAACGGGCCTGGATTTCAGAAGGTCTGATTTGGCGCACGTCCCCTGAGAGGACGTGCGCTCAGGAGAGAGAGTCGTCTGGTGTTAAAACAAGACCCCAGTGTCAATGAGTGTGGGAACAATATGAACCACAGGCACCACTGCAACTCCATAAAACGACGTAGCAGCTGCAGTAAACCAACAGTAGAGTGTAAAGACATGCCAGATCCATCAGGATAACCCATCAAGTTCATAGTCCACTTTGCTCACCATGTCTCCCAAAAATATTAAGAAGCCACAACGTTTGTTTCTGCTTCAAAGGGCCCAACCACGTGCACCTATCTACAACAGAGTCCCAAGCAAATCAGTACAGAAACGCAAACAAGACAGAACCATGTTACCTAGAGGTGTCCACCCGGCATGGGGGTTGGGCCTACCATTCACCGCTTCTGAGGAGTGTCTGAGGCGGTGGCAACGATCCATCCTGGTGACGCAACCAACCCATCCTGATCTTTTCGCGGAGGATCGGCGCATGACGCATTGCACCGTGTGCCTCCAACGCTTCTCCTGTCCGCTACCCTCACGGCATGAGACTTGGCCCGATGTTTTGTGTTTTCCGTGCTTTGTGTTTAAATGTCCAACCTTCGACAATCCATGGCTCGAGTTTGATCAGCCGCCCAGGGGGTTCAGAGATTGGGTCGCATCCCGAGACTCTGCGTGCATGGTTTTGCGTCTAAGTAATGGAACTCCCAAACTTTTGGAATGAATGCTTCTGGCGCAATCCCACAGATGCCTTTTCGTAGCAACCTCATGTGAGGCACTGAGCTTTGCCACATTGACAATACAAGTACCATATTCTGACAGGCAGAGGGGATCAAATCTTGGAATGGTCGCCACAATCCTGGACTTACCTGATTTTGTCATGGATTTGACTCGTGGTGGGAACTTGGGGGCCCCCCAAAATGGGTGGTTTCCCCTTGGTTTCCCCTCTCAGGCCTCAGGCAGCGGACCCATAAGGGCTCTGTTTGGGGGCTTGGGTTTATGCAAGGATTGCTGTCGCAGGATCACGCATTGATTTGGTCTAATGTACCTCGCATCCCTAGTCTATTTGTTCAGTCCCTGATTGTACTACGGAAATCGATTCTAAGCTTGGGCCAAGCCCTTGCGTGCTTAAAGTCACGATTGTTTTCACAACGTCCTTTGGCCTCTTCGTGGGGCGCCAGAGGCCGGCCGTTTTTTCATCAATCTTGCAACAGTTCGGATCTGAGGAGATGATGCTCCAATTCACTGGCGAGGAGTTGGCAAGCTTGGTGCGATGCCAGAGCCTCATTTGCTCCTCCAGGCATTGGCATCCGGCCCGCCGGCGTGGTCTGGTTTTGCTTTATACAAACCAGCAGGAAATTCGACAGGAAGTTGGCCAAACGCGTGTCTTGGGGCTATCTCATGAAGTTGCTTAAGTCTCAGATTGTGTTGTGTTCGAAAAAGGTGCCTTTGTGTTTGGTTCTAGTCAAACGAGTCAAATAATAGCGCAGTCAAATCAACACATGCAATCAATGCAATCAACAAACGCAGATTTGCGCGCAGTTGGAACACAGATGCATACATCCTCAAACAACGCCGGTGGGCTGTGAACATGTCAAAGCTAAAGGAGCAACCAGGCTTTGATGAGCTAGAAATGGAACTCTTGAAGAGGCTGAGGAACAACCACTGCCAGTGTCTTTGTTGACATGTCCTGGTGATTTGTTGATAGTGCAGATGGTGCAGTAAGGTGTACATGATAAGTCGGCTGGTTACGCAACACGCCGTTGAACATGTGTTGTCCGTCACATAGTTTAGCCTCAGGCCGCGCAGGTGCACGTTGCACGTCCTTTGGAGCAACGAGAGTACAGAACTTTGCAAAAGGAAATTTGGTTGGGAAAATGCTACTCGTAAGCTTCACCACAACAATTGGTCATAGCAGATCAACATCAATTCTCTCTTTAATCCGAAGCTCCTGCAGGAAACCACAAATTACTTTCGGGTTCAGGACGCACACTCGGGTCGTTCGATTGCAAGCAAGCGTCGGGAATTCGCCAAGTCTGCCGCCCACTCTTGTTTAATCATGAATGACTCGTATAGACAGCGATGTTTAAAACCACCTCAGTCACGGAGTACTGGTCAGCAGTCCTTTGCCGAGGTGACCGTGGAAATCTTAAACTGTTGAGCGCGAGTTGATAGTGGCGAAAAAAAAGGCCAAGATTTTGCGACAGAGTGCGATAACTTTGGTTGGCCGCCAGATCTTGTTTGATCTGTCCAGCATGCTAAACTAGCCGTGGTCGGCATTAGAATTGGCTGCATCGTACAAGAACAGGCATATGTGCAGAGAGATGCTTAGCCCCGCAGTTGCAGTTCGACTCTTTATGTGTCGCAGCCAGACAGGCACGGTAGGGAAGCACAATAACCACAACAACCACCGTAGGGAAACGACAAAGCAACATGAGCATATTGAGCCACATGTGACCTTGAACAACACGTCTCCACATGCAAGCAAGTTGCTTTACAACGTGCTAGCTTCCAAGGCGTTTCAATCTCATCAAGCGAGCGTACACAGAGCTCCACGTTTCCTAGCTTGTGGGCACGCAGTTCCATTGCGTTGAGTGCTGGTCACTGCCAGGCAGTGGTCTGAGACGCTGCAGCAGAGTTTGCAAAGTAGCCGACGGAGCATGTCCAACTTTGTGCGCTTCGGACTTGTGGGATGGGGGGACGCAGCTTCGCATGGCGCTCGAAGTTGAATGGGTGGAGGGGGGAGAAAGTGGGGTTGAACAACTGTGCGGGAGGCTGGCCAGGTTACCTTCGGATGCGAGCAGGTCCCCCCAGGCTGTGAGAAACAGGACGCTTCGGAGAGCGGAGTGGTCCATGGCACATTCTCATCCTGAAGGCGACATTGTGCTGAAAGTGCTAAGTGCCACAGGGTGACAAAGCATGAGCAAACAAGCGGGAGGTTGATTTACAGTACGTAGTTGATTTACGACCACTTGTGCAGCTGTTTGTTGCCTAGGTGTTCCCCTTTGTCGGTCCTGTTGAATGTCAAGAGTTCCACGCATCGTGGAGTGTTGGCTGCTGATCTATCAAAAGGAAAGCTGCAGCACGCAGAGATGCCCAGCCAAACATTCAACAGAAAACTCTGCCAGATCCATTCCTTCAACTCACCTTGAAGGTCAGCGACATGGTTCTGCAAATTTTGGCTTTTACAGCCAGACCCCGGCCCCCTTTCACGGCGAATCACGGCGAAACATATAAAAGGAGGTTGTTTCACGTTGGTTCAACAATACTGTAGATGGACAACATCCTGTACCAATTTGGATGGATGAAACAAACCCTTATTTAGTTTCAACAATACTGCAAATGGACAGCATCTTGTACCACTTGGGATGGATGAAACAAACCCATACATATGTTAGTTTATATATGTATGTATGTATATATATATATATATATGTGTATATACATATATATATATATATGTAATTGACCGAACCGAACCGCCCACCAACTGTGGCATTGATTTTGTCCGTCCACAGTGGGCGGTAAATTCAGAAGGGGGGTGCCGCCATAGTAGCCAACCTGCCGTTTTTCCTCTGGGTTTTGCAAGTGTGGTTCCCGCGGGTACCCGCTAAACATGTATCCATATCCAGGAGTTGGGTTTGCAAAACCCTTCACCGAGGCATTGGTGCCGGAGCGCTTACTTGATCATTTACTGCGGGCCCAAGCAACTGGCCCTGAGCATCCCGGACGAAGCGAACCGGGAGGCTGTGCTGGAAAACTTGGACGCTCGGAGGAAAGCCTGCATACGTTTTGACTGTCAACATCGGGTGAACGTGTCAGTCTACAGCCGCGCCGGCACTTGCTTTTTCTCGAAGAAGAGTGGGCTTGCCGGGTTGGTCGCTTGAGTGTCTTGGTTTGCTTTGCCTTGCCTTGTTTGTCATGTCCGTGCTGGCAACCCCGCCCCCCCCTGAGAACAACCCCCCCATTTTTACAGTTACAACATAATGCCTTTGCTTTGCCAATTTGCTTGCTTGCTGGCTTTCTTGTTGGTTGGTTCACAGGACACCTTTGGACGTTTTCTGGGCCAGAATCTTCCGTTTGAGGATGGACTTGGGCAGCTGGAGGTCCAAGGCAAGACGCTCAGCTCAAATGATCCGACAAGAGGCGCAAAAGTTGGGTTGAGTGTTTCTAACGCTGAACCACTACCTCGAGAAACCCTCGTTTCTTTGATCAGGACAGACCAAAGGAAGCAAGACTGTTTTTCTACAGCTTTGCGGGAGGTCAAAATTCGGGGCCCCTTTTGGGTACGCCCTCTGAAAGTCGGAGGGCGATGAGGAAGGAACTGACCAAATTGGGCAATGTGTTTGACAAGCCCGCGCATTGGCTCTTTGGTGTCGCCTTTCAACAGTATGTCTTAGCCTATGCTCAAAGTCCGAACAATTTGTCAAGCTTTGGGAATTACAAGTTCCTCCCCGAACCGGAGAACACTAACAGCAGAAAAGTTTTGGGGTCTAAGACCAACCCAAAACGAACCCACAGAAATTCAAACCCCGAAGAGGGGAGACATGGGGAACCTGTTTCGGGAGGGCCATGTATGAATCACCTCAAAAAGAAAAGCAGCGAATCGCACGGTTTGGGGTTTGCTCGACCACCTTTTGGTGGGCATGTTTACATGGATTTGTCCACCATGCATGTTTCGAGGGTGCCATCCAGCATTTAAGAGAACAACCAATTGGCGGCCTACTCTTGTGAACGGCACCGCCGCGTCTCAAAATAGGGAAACCCCTTTTTTGATTGAGTTCCTTTTGGTATCTCAACACCTCTCCAAGAGCGGTGTTCGCAAAAGAAAAAACACGCCCATCTGCATCCGTAGGCGGTATCGGATGCTCCGGGAGGGTCCCTTGGCGCGTTTGAGCGCCGCCGATGCCTCGAACGCCTCGGTGCTGCACGGGACCTTGGAGCAACTGACGCTGCCGGCGGAGGTGATCTTGCAGTGCGCGGAGGAGAAGGGCGGGCGGCGTGGCACACGGTGAAATCCGTAGGGATTGGAAACCCCTTGCTTTCCCACAAAACGAAACAATATTCCCACATTCCAAGCGTCAGGCGAAATCGCAGCATTGGGCTAAGCCTTTCGTCAAGCATAGAACTCTGATGGTGACATCTCGAGCCAGGCCAACCCTGGACGACATGCCGTCAATCGTTTCAAGTTTCCAAAACGTGTCATAGCTTTGCTTGAGTTTCAAAGGAGCAGGTGGAGAGAGCCAATCAACTCTTGCGCGTTCTACCCAAAAAAAGACAAAATGCCAAACTCTCGGAAGCAACAGCCAAGCATGCTACAGCCATTCAAACTGTCTAACGTTTAGTTTGCGACTATAGGACGCACGCCTGGGAAGACGAACGGGCTAGACACTTTTCTGAAGAATGTTGCGTTGGGCGTGGAGAGTAGGCATTGTTAGTCTTCAGAAGGCACTGTTTGGCTCTGGCATTTGCCCGCCATTCGCATCGGCGAGGAATGCGATGCCAGTGATGACAGCATTCGGGCCATCAACCTGTGCAACCCCATCTCGGAGGATGACTTGAGTCCAGACTGAATGACAACTGGGGGGCGTCATTGTTCCGTTGCCACTAATCTGTTGGCATTCGCCGGCCAAGCAGGGAAACACAGCGTTAGTAAGCAGAAACATGAACCCCCCAACCCCCCAAAAAGGCTTTCCTCCCGTCTTCCGCTTCTCGGTTTCCCATGAAAACAGCCAGCAAGAAGCTTTGGCGGAGGCTGTGGGGTCCCAACCCAAAACCTTCTTCGTGGCAGCCTTTGCCATACCGTGTGTTCTTGGTCCATCTATCAGTGGTAATTCAACCAAGGACCTCGAAGTGGTTGGGAGCTGAACTTGGGCGTTGGTTGTTTGGCTCTTGATTTCTTGATTGCTCCTACTGTTTGGTGTTTCTTGCGAGGGCGCAGATGTAAATCCAAACACGGAGCTTGGAACACCAACATATTTACGAAAAGCTTTTCTCGGTTTTCCACGCATCATTCGAACGTCACTGTGCAGAAACATCAGCTAGCGCCAACCATCAACGCAACGCCACCAGGCATGCACCACTGCTCAGGAAACCATGACGTCTTTCAAGGTGCTCAATGAGATGATGGAGTTGAGGCTATGTGTTTTGTCAGATGATCATCTTCCAACATTAAGTACAGTATCAAGATCATTCAAATAGCTATCCGGCCCCTCTGAGCGCTCCTTTTTGAAGGCCAAGCGGGCGTTGGGTTGGCGAGTCTGTGACGGGTTTTGACGACGCCCGGCTCAGCCCAGGAGCTCCGAAGCGCAACGAGTGGTGCGGAGCCGTGGCACTGGCACCCCGCTGCGGCACTTCCTGGGGGGCGCCTTGGCCGACGAGACAGGCGATGTGTCCAAAGCGCACCCACGTGCACTTCGTGGGAGTTCCCCGGTTCTTTTGAAAAACATACACCAGCATAGACCCAGATAGCACGGAAGATGGCAACAGCACCCTGACCAGCAAGCGCAGCAGCTGCCTGCAAGCCAAACAAACGCCACCAGCAGCCACCACACCTGGAGCATCACCCCAAACAGCACACTGACCAATCCTGACTCGGTCGCCCAATGCCGGCATCCATCACTGCCGGCAAGCATCACAAGCAGCACCCTGACCAGCATCCACAACAACTCCCTGCCTGCATCGCCAAAGAAGCACCACCAGCAACTGCCACCGCACCTTGAGCACGCCAAACAGCACCCTGACCAGCACCCACTACAGCACCCTGCCTGCATCGCAAAACAAGACCAGCAACTGCTCCCGTACCTTGAGCGCAGCAAAAGGCACCCTCACCCTGACCAGCGCTCTGGCTGCGTCGCTACACAAGCACTGCCAGCAACTTGAGCACACACCTTGATCGGCAGCCTGCTTCGCAAAACCAGCACTGCCAGCAACCGCCCCTGACCAGCGCCTGCGGCGTCCGAACTCGCAAAACAGTCTGCCCCTCTTCAGAAGCAA
>CAUJNA010003458.1:230000-232500 GCA_963377175.1 Effrenium voratum | reverse complement strand
AAAAACCGGCTGGGCAACGAGGCAGTGATCTACCACCAAAGAAGGGCGGCCCAGTCGGACAACAGGCGGGCAAGATTGCTCGCTGTGCTCGAGGCGCTTCTTTTGCAAAGCCAAGCTAGCCTGGGGGGGCGCAGGAACTTGACTCGGGTTCTAAAGGCGCTGTGGGCGCACGAGGAGAGTGCGGACATCTTCGAGGCGGCGTGCCCGCCAACTCTATAATTCGGAGGAGGCCGACTCCCGTAGGTGAGTAGCAACTGGCTGTCAGATGGCAGCGGAAGCAGTCCAACGCAGCTAGGTCAGGGGCATCTTCCACGCTTGCCACTCTGAGCCATCCAGCCAGAAGAGCACGTGCAAGTGCGGCCGGCCACTGCCATGGTAGCGCTGCGTGCCCGCCTTCTTGCTGCCATCTTGGAACTCCACACGCGTGAAGACATGGAAGCTGCCGGCGGGCTCGCGACAACGTTGTCTTGTCTCCCGGCGTGCCGGGCCACAAAGCCGCGGACCGCCTCCAGCATGCAGCGCGCAATGTGGAGCGTCTCGTGCGCGGGGGATCGCAGCTGCTTGCGGAGCTCATCCAGCAAAAACTCGCTGTAGGGAAAGCTGAGCTCGCGCGGCGCGAAAGTCCAGTTGTGCTGCGGTGGGCCGATCTGGCGGACACGGCCAACACGGCGCGCCAGGTCAGCGGCGACATGGGATGTTGGGCCATCATCAACCGCATCTTTCTGCCTTGGCGCTCCGCCATGTTCCTCTTCGCGCCAGGTCGTGGACGAACTGCAGGAGGGCGGAGTTGGACCCGTAGCCAAGCAGCTGGTCCAACAGCTTTGCGCGGAAGCTGCGCTTTATGCTGTGGCCGTCGCGCAAGTCGAGGAACTCGTGGTGATCTGCGTGGAACTTGCGGTAGGCGTTGTCCCCGCCGCGCAGCACACGCTGCAGCGCTGCCTTGGCACGCCTCCGCTCGCTGCGCCTGGGCAACTCCGCGATCTTCTGCTTCACCGTCTTGGTTGCCCACATGAAAACCGGATCATGCGGACGTGCTTCCTGTAGCCATGGTCAGCGCAGCTCTCCGGGCCGAGGTCAAAGTCCAGGAGGCGCAGCGCTGCGGCGGCGGCCTCGCTCAAACTTAGCAAGGGCTCTGGAACATCTTCCAAGCACGCGGAAGTCCAGGGTCGCGCCTGCAGGATGTTGCAAGTGGGGCACACCCCCCACGCCCCGCGCAGACACCACTTCTGCAAGGCGATGGACTCGCGGGAGTAGCTGGCCGCGGGCAAGTCGGGAGACCTGCGCTGCTCTGGCCCGTCTTGGCGCGTCGGGGTAGAACTTTCTCTTGCCCAGCCGCCGCTCGGCCACCGCCGTAGCCCGCCAGGCTGCGTGGGTCGGCGCAGGCCCAGCGGCCTGACGCTGCGCAATGGCTGGGAAGCCCGGGCCGCGCTCACCCGCTCCTCTCGGGCCGCCGCCCGTGTTTGTTTTGGCTGAGCCCTCTGGGGTCGCCGCCTTTGCGCGCAGCTTTTTAGCCTTGGACCTGAAATGCTTGCGCAGCCTTGCAGCAACTTCAAGTAGTGGCATACGGGGACACACTCAGGCGGCAAGAAAGATCTGGTGGCTCCCAAGCTCGGGGCAGAGCCGCCCAAGCAACTCCAGCAGTACATGGAGAGCGCGTGGTGCGCGGACAGCATGAGCTTCCTTGAAGTCCACGAACGACGGCGACATCGCGCAGTGCATCAAGCAAGCCTACAAGATGCAACACTCTCCGACTTTGCGAACGAGACGCCTTGTCGTGGTCAGATCGCGGTGGCCACGCAGTACCTGTGGCGGCTCAACGACACCTCTACGGCCAGTGGCTACTCATGAATGTGCCGTTCCGCGACTATGGAGGAGTTTGACTTGTCTGAGCTCAACGAGCGCGCAAGCGCTACCATGGCTTTGCCGCAGCCTTGCTGACCACTGACCGCGGTGGGGAACCACCTGCCGGTGATCCTGATGATGACGATGCTGATGACGAGGGCGATGACGATGACAGAAAGAAGAGCAAGAAGGACAAAAAGAAGAAGAAGGACAAGAAAAAGAAGAGCAAGAAGGACAAGAGGAAGAAGAAGAGTCGCAAGAAACGAAAGGGCGGCTCTCCTTCTGACTCACCGAGCTCTTCATCACCAGCTCTTCAACCTCTTCGTCATCCACGTCATGGAGTGACAGCAGCCGCACAGTCCGTAAGAAGCTCAGTAAGCTTTTGGGCAAGGGAGCAACAAGTATAATCACTGACCTTGATAAACCCAAAGTGAAAGAGGCTGAAAGGATTGTCATTCCTGCTTTTCCCTCACCAGAAAACTATAGGAATTGGCGTATCAAGGTTCGAGACGCTGTTTGTGCAGCTTCCGACAGGCCTGATGATGCGTTCAAATGGATTAGCAGGACATGGGAGGCATCAGTCACTAGTGAAGAACTTTCGGATCCCGGCGCATTTCTCACGCTTGATGCCAAATTGCTCTCCGCATTAACGAACATC